>APFE031298758.1:268825-288471 GCA_000404065.3 Pinus taeda | reverse complement strand
CACTTATAACATGTAATTTTCATCTTCTATTAAAAGAAATTACTATTTTTCCTTAGGGAAAAAAATAAAAAATAATAATAATAAATTTGCAAAGATCATATAAACAAATAGATTAAAGATGAATTTTCAACTTTATATATTATATATATAATTTAATATATATTATAATTTATATATATATATATTATATTATATATATATATATATATATATATAAATTTACTATTTGAATAAGATTATATATATCTTTTTGGTTATTTTTTTAACCTAAAAAAAAATAAAAAAATATATATTTATTTGTATTTCAGCATTAAATAATATATTGAAAAATAACATAATATTAATTAAATATTAAAAATAAATAAATATTTATGATCATCTTTACCCTCAATATCATAGTCCTAATCGAATTTGAACATTATAAATACACATTATCCTCAATTCATTTCCTCCAACGACTTTTTGAAAGAGCTAAGGTTACATCATAAAGAACTCTGATCACATTAATTTTTAAATATGTTTGCACTAAGGTGAAGAAAAGCATTATATTAGATATCATTTTTGGGATTCAACCGCATTAAGTAAGTCATTCATCTATGACCATTTCCATGAGAGGTAGTCATAACTCACTAATTTCTCATGATTTTTTAATAGTCCACTTAGTGCTCATGCATCGGGTGATGCTCACAGGGGTGAAGAAGTGGGATTGAAACTAGTGAAATGAATCACATAGCATCAATCATCACTTCTGAGGCTTGCACCCGATAACTAGGACTTCCCGGGAGGTCACCCATCCCAGATCACCTCTTGCTCAAGCGCGATCTGGGATGGGTGACCTCCCGGGAAGTCCTGGTTACAGAGTGCAAGCCCCGGAAGTGATGATTGACGCTATGTGATTCATTTCACTAGTTTCAATCCCACTTCTTCACCCCTGTGAGCATCACAGGCTGCAATGAGTGCTAAGTGGACTATTCAAAAATCATGAGAAATCAGTTAGTTACGACTACCTTTTATGGAAATCATCATAAATAAATGACTTATTTAACCGGGTTGAATACCAAAAATGATATGTAATATATTAATCAGTGAAAATGCTAAAAGTTCTATTATTTTCATGATATAAATCACAAAATGAATAGAATATGTTGACTTTTTATTTTTATACTTGACCATATAAATTGATTTTCAAAAGCATATGCTTAGCATGTACCGTTGATCAATCTGTGGTGGTGTGTTAAAAGATTTGTCCAGTTATATTAAATTTTAATAAATTAAAAATAAAAATAAAAATAAAAAAACAAAAAGAAGAACAGTCAAATACGTGTGCGCACACGTGCTTGGCAGAGGAAAAGCATAAGTATGAATTGAAAATGCAAAGGCAAAAACAACCCCTGGTTTTTCGAAAACATGTAAATAATCCCATCAAAGTTTGCCAATCCTGAAAGCCTTAATGACAGCGTTGGCCAGCGCCCTTGAAATCGGAGGAGCATGTGTTTGTGGGCATATAGATGTGTGCATTTCAGCACCGACATTTAAAGGCAGTTACGCCCACTAGTTTGGCGCGGAGTTGTCTATAATGTGATTTTTTGGAGATTCCGGTGACGGAATCTTGCGGAAGAAATGAGGTTAAATCTTGATTTTTAGCAGTTAAAATGGTTTTTTAACTGCATATTTGGATTCAGCGCCCTGGAAAACCCCTGGGAGCCATTGATTCTGCAGAAACTAGCTATCAAATTTGGGATTCCAATGAATTGCTGCCGGATTTTGACCTGAAAAATCCACCGGAAAGACTTTCAAAAAGTCGCGTTATAGACTACTGCGTTTGGCGCAGTGAGGAAGAAGATTAACACGCAGCCGCCAGCCATACGACAAAACCCTTCGAAACTTATAATTGTAATTTTGTAAATAAACTCATTTTCAATTGTGACGTTGAAAGACATCAAACAACTTCACTATTTCAATTTGTCGGTATTTTCTTGTTCGTTTTGTGATTACCTTCCATAGAATTAATTTTACTGTTGCAGCATCGTGACATATCTTGAATAGTATTTTAATTTTAAGTATATGGAATGATGTATGACTTTTTTAAGAAAGATTTATGAATAATGTTTTTTCGGTTATATTAACTATATTTATTAGTGAGTTGTTTTTAGTATGATTTTTTAAAAAGTTTTTTTTGGATATTTTTGGTTTAATTCTTTTTAAATCTGGTAAAAATCTATTGAATTCACAAGTTTAATGGGTAACTTTTGGATAATAGAAATGCCCTAGAGTTTTTCAAGGTGTTGAATCTATATATGCAATAAAAAAAAACTAGTTTAAATAACACAAATTAAGATTTCACCACAAAATTTTCAGCCAAATTCCAACTAAAAACATCAAAAAATCGCAATAAAAACAACTCTATATAATTGTGTTAATATTTATCTACTTAAGCTAGATTAACCATACTTATGCAAATCCTATAAAAAAAAATAATCATCTTATAAAATCATTTGGGCAGAGATAAAATCTAAAACCCACATATGTTTAATTTTGAAGTTTAATTAAAATATTAACCCATAATTTTGAAGTTTAATTAAAATATTAATTTACTATAATTAATTTGGATCATATTTTCACTAACAAGTCAACAAGCGGAATTTGTTTTTAATAATTTTTTCCACTAATTTTTTCTTACCACAGACCAGGTTTTTTTTTAATATAAGTCTCACGGTAAAATTTTGACAAAGAAATACATTTTTTTTCCTAAAATTGTGTAGAAACTTTATAGAAAGTATTATACATATTTTTTTCCTTGAATTTCGCAGAAACTGTGTAGAAAGCATTTTGGCCTTCTCGATTTGTTCAGAGAGAACTCAATAAACGTACGATTATTTTTTGGTGATTTTCCATTTTAAACAAAAAGCATATGTTTATTTTGATTTTTTTTTTAGTTTATATTTTGATTTTCCCTTCTGTTTAAATTGAAATTTTTCCCGAATGTTCTATATATATATATTATAAAATTTTAATAATTGAAAAATTTATATTTATAGTTTAATAAAATTTTAAAAAAAATAAAAAAAAAAATTATAAAATAATATTTTATTTCATTTTATATTATATAAATATAAATTTTCTTCATTAAGGTGAGTGTCGAAGTGGATGATAGGATAAGGGTTATTATTCCCATACACATGGTAACAAGAATGTTAAGGACATATTGTAAATAGGCTTGATGAACACTCTCGACGTAGACAATGGTATAAGGAACATGGGAAATGGAGGTGTGGTGAGGGTGGTGAGACCATAGATGAAAGTTGGAGAGATAGATTCTTATGTGCAAGTTGAAGGGTGTTTCCTCAACTTCAGTTCTAGGCTATCTCTACAAAGGGAGGCTCTGGCCGTAATTCCAACCCCTTTCAATGTTGCATGCTCATTTAGAATTCAAAGTGTGATTGCCATTTGGGACCCTGGTGTGTGAACAGCAAGACATCGAGAGGAATGGAGACATATGTGGGTTGCGAGCTTATGTTCTGGGTCTAATGAGTGGGGGAGGAGTGGGTCTTTTGTAGACCGTAGGAGTGTGCTTGCAGCACCTTTGTTCCGACAAGCGGTTCGTATCTCTTATTTAAGTTTTCTTTGGGTCATGTTAAAGAGCGCCAATCTAAGCAGTGCACATCCTAGAAGCGTGTTTAGTCATACCACTCGTCTTGCAGTGCCATTGGTAGTGAATCACTAAGGTTTTTTAGTCTGGCAACTTGTTGGATGCAAAGGAGAACTGCACTCTGTCCTTGTTGATGTTAAATCAATGGCACTCTTAACCTACTACAACTCCTGCTCGGAGAGGTGGGTGTTTGTCTCTAGAACCGGTACGCCCTTCCTTGTATGTAGGTCTGGTGGAGAGGTGAGGTGCCAGAGACTGCATAGTTGGTCAGGTCAGGGAGGGTCAATTGGAGATTTGAAACAGGGCCCCAACATCGCCATAATGTTACGCCAACAAGGTCATTCGCAACGAGGAGGAGGTCTGTCACGCCCCCAAGCCTACGATAGTCTTCCAACTGTGCTAGGCGAGGTGCGGCACTACCAACTGTTTTCTTTTCACCAATACTTATGATTGTAGACTACGCCTTAACATTCCATACTTAGTTTTATTTTTGTTACCAAGTATTATTATGTTTCCTTTATACCAATGAACACCCATACACATTCATTATCAACAACCTTATAAGAGAAATGCACAACAGTATAAAGGGAGGGGCAACTCCCTGCAATATGAGTCTGCCTGAATCAATATACTATACAATCTTCACTTTTAAAAAGTACAAGTTAAATCTTAGGAAACCCCAAATTTACACTTGGCCAATTTTCACAACTTCGGCAAACTCGGTTGCCCAGCTCCTCGGCACCTTCGCACGGTCACCGCACGACTCACCAACGCTTCGTTCACCTCGTCGCATGATCTGTTGTTTTCCCAACTCGGGCGTGCCTCCAAGTCGCCACACATGGGCGCGTCTGACCGAGACACACCTCTGTTCACAATCTCAACACTTCACCAAGTCATCGTGCACACTTGCATGACGGGTGGGTGCTCACCCGAGTCACCCAAGAACCCATGCCAAGTCGTCGCACAAACCGGGCGCCACACCCGTGCATGCCTCAACTGTCCATCAGGCGCCACACACCTGTGCACGCCCTCACCCAACCACCGGGCACTCTTGCCCGCACCTTCACCCAAAACCGAGCTCAACCATGTCTTCCTTGTCCAGCCCTGCCCAAGAATGGGCGCATCACTAATTCTGCGCCTCCTCCTTAGTACTGCGCACTTTAGACCTGCGCCTTACCCTTTTACATTGAGCGAAGATGTGATGATCGAATGATTTGGAATGGTGGAATGAATCAACGCACTCCCCAACATATACCCATGGTAGGGTGAGGTTGTGGCTTGCCGAGCCGACCTCCCCGTGCCCACACTTCATCGCAAACACCTTACTTCAAGTCGGCCTTTGTTCCTAAGTGTGGTCGGCCTCCATAAGGTTAACACCATGGCATCACACATATATAACTCGTCCAACCTTCCACGCACTTGCATTACTCCATAACACTTCGCACGTTTCATGTTGAGCTCGCACCTTATGTGTCGCACTTCAAGCCAGAGCTGCAGGTCGTTACAAGGTCACCCGGGCAAAGGGATTCATGAGGATGGTGGGAGTTGGTATCCCCTCGTAAAGACTTGCCTGGTCGAGTGGATCTGTCAGCTTCCTTCAACTCCATTGAGGCTCGAATTTGGCTCGTCAACACTCTGTTGACTAGCTTGCCCAAACACAACATGAGGATCATGCTAGCTTGTTCATTTTTCTTGCAGATATTTTTCACAATCAGAGGTGGATTCTAGATCATTAGGCTTCCCTTCGGAGGGCTCAATGACAGCTTTAGGATTGCAAGGAAAGTTATGAGTCCCGCATGGCTCATGTGGAATCTCATATCTACGAAGCTTTCCACCACCCAAATGATTATGACAGAGCTCCAGAGGCAAATGCTCCCAACCCAACTCAGTAATTTGGACGAATTTTGGTTTTGTGTATTTTTTGGGTAAATTTTGTGCCCAATGACCTGTGGATAAATTGAACCCTTGTTTTACTCAATTACTTTCTGTTTTATTTTTTTTATACTTAAAATCCAACAAATCCAATTGGAATGAGACCATTTTTTATTTTTAGAAAAAATTCCCACTTAGCTTTCTCATGATTTCATAGGAAACGTTAATGTAACTTTTCTAAATTTATAAAAAAATTCAATTGTAAAACATATAAACCAACTATTTTTTTTTTATTATCTACAAACTTACTTTTTATCTGTTATTTTTTTTAATAAAAATTTAGCGTATATCATTAAATATAAATCCATAATGTATTTTTAAACTAAATAACATACATCTTTCTCACCTTCTATTTTCTTTTTGGAAAACTTCTTGCTCATTGCATCTTATTGTTGTTATCTTTTGACCCAACTTAAATATGCAATCTTATAAGTATCATGATTTTGAAAATTAATATACTTAAAAATAATTTTAATATAAAATCATTTTTAATATACAAATAAATAAAAAATAATTTGGAGAAGGGCGACTCTATTCCGAAATACTTGACGAAGTTCACCCACTTTTGGGATGAGATTGGAAGTGTCGAGATTACTGTTGTTGAAGACGATCTGGTGAGCCTAGCACTTCTAGGACTTCCCACGAGCTGGTACAATTAGCAGGACTTAGTTAATGGGAGGGAGAAGCTACTAGAGTGGGAGTGGTTGTGGTCCGACTTGGTACAAGAAGAGTTTTGGCAGAACACTAGAGATGGGACATATTTCAAAGAAGTGGAAGAGGACTTTTCATTAGTCAGGAAAGAAAATATAGCCAAGGGAAACAAGTCCCAAGGCAAGGAGGGGGACAATAAGAAGGAATTGTCGAACATCAAGTGTTTTCATCGTCATGAGTACAAGCACTATGCCACGAATTTCCCACAGAAGAAAGCAAGCAAGAAGGAGTCTGCAATAACAGCAACAGGTGAAGCTCTAGCTTCAAAATTCGAACTTGATTTCTCTCTCATTGCATGTATGGCCAACACTATAATGGGAAGCATATGGTATCTAGACAGTTATGCCTCGTTCCATATGATAGGGAATAGAGATCTTTTTAGTGAATTTGAGGAGAAATACCTCAAGCAGAACATAGAGTTTGGAGATGATGGGAGGTATAGTGGAACTACCTTTGATGCAGTTACCTTTCAGAGGGATTCTCGTTGCCCTCTCAGAATCACAGATGTGATGTATGTTCCAGGACTAAAGAAAAATCTTGTTTCCGTCACAATATTGGAAGATCGTTGCTACGATGTGATTTTTAGCAAAGGAAAGGTTTTCCTTAGACACATCGCTACATGACAAGTGAAACAGATCGGTGTGCAAGTCAATAACCTATATGCACTTGTGGTACAAGATGCATGCAAAGCCTTGAGGAGTAAGGAAAAGGTTAGAGACTTGGTGGTTGAGAGGGAGCATGAATTACCTCTCAACATGCAGCCTCAGAAGCAACCTCAACAAGTTGTGGAGCAACCAAAATTGGAGAAGTAGAGAGGATACCGAGTGGAGAAGTCCAATCAAGTAGAGACCTCAAGTAGGGGGGAATTTCAAGCCAAGTGGGCAGAGGAAGCACATGCAACCACACCATTAGGTGAGACGTGGGGCGATGTGAAGTAATAGTCCCAAGAGTACAAAAATATGGTTAGGGTCCATTGAGATGTTTTGTCTCATGGATCATTACCTTACTATGGTAGCCCATAGTACATAGTAGTAGGATGGATCACTGGTGGTTGATGTAGTCAGATGTCAAAGTGACAAAAGCAGAGACTAGCAGTAGTAAGATACTGGGAAGCACAGAGTAGAGTTGGCAACAATGCAAATGGCACAGTGCATAGTCAACAACAACACAGAGGATTCAATAGACCCTGTAGTAGCTAGTAGCAGTCATAAACTCTGGTGATAGATGCATCATATTGATTCAATTTGGATGCTTTATCAGTTTCAGAAGTTGCAATAGCAACAACGTTAGATAAAAGTGTTACATGCAAAACATTCCAAAGGTACTGGATCAAGATAGAGTTGAATTCCTTGTTTGTTGAGAGGAGTGTTGAAATTTGCAACAAGAAATATTGAAAATGACAACAAGAAGAGGCTTCCAATTTAATTTTCCCTTAATTAAATTAGAAGTAAATTGTAATTCCACATCACATGACATCTTGTACAAGTTAACTAAGTTAGGAAGACTTAGTTAGCTCAGTCAATTCAAGTTGAGGGTCAAACTAGAGGCATGTAGAGTTCTACCTAAGTTTTAGGGTGTCTAGTTGCAGTTTATTTTGAGTTGTAATTATTGAACTTAATTATTTGAGTTAAAATCAATTTAACTAGTTCTAAATGACGGGGGAACTGTGATAGGTCTAGTGAATTAAATTAGATTTAATTCACATGTAGTGATCAGTTAGATAACTGATACTCCACTCAAAAATAACTCATGCATGTTAGTTTTGAGAAAGAGCCAGTTGAGATTAGAGTTTAGGGACAATTTATTATCAGTTGTATAATTTTCCAAGCTGTACAAATGGTGCATGCAATTAGTAGAAGGCCTAGATTTGCACAGGTGTGGTGAGAGATTTTCCCAATTAAATCTGGGCTAATTTCTCTTAAGGATTGTGCAAGGAAGTAGGAGCTTGGTAGGCAGCAGAACTAGCGAAGTGTTGGCTTGAGCTAGTTTGTGAAGCAAAGAGATAGATTGTACTAGTGTAGGAATTGTTCGGGTTGAGGAAGCATTGCATTTTCTTCTCAAATCTTCTAGTTAATGAAATATAAATAGTCGGGGTCTTGAGCAGTTGTTTTCTCCAGAAAAATATTGTGTTATGTGTGATTGATATTCTTCATTTTCTGCTTCTTGTTTTCATTGATCAATTTTAGTTTCCATTGAAGTGTAGAGTAAATTCTTGTCTTGTGTTTTAGCATATAACATAAGTTGTTGAATCTACAAGCAAAAATCTACAACTCCTTAAATTACATATAATGGGCATGTGGGTATAAGACCGAGTTTGACATGTGTATCCCTAGTACATTCTAGAGTGATGAGTTATGTCTATAATATGTTGTTTTTAGACACATGGTTTTGGTGACCATGGTACATTGCGCATAGTATTTCATGTAATGAATTCTTCCAAGTTGTTTAATAAAATGTAACCTTGAATCTCATTGTTTACATAACACTTCATATCACGAAGATTATAAATATATGTCTACATTTTTGCCCATGGGATGTAGCTTAATTGATGATCTTCGTGATATGAAATAATATGAAGTGTTATGTAAACAATGAAGGTTATATGAAATAATATGAAGCGTTATGTAAACAATGAAGGTTATATATACGTGCTAATCCAAAACTTTATGTAAAATATATAATATTAAAAAATATATATTAATAATAAAATAATTTCAATATCTATAATAAATAAAATATTTTACATATTTATATATAAAGTGATTAAAATTTACAAATAATACTTTAAAATATTAATAATTAAAAAAAAAACATTTTCATTATAATAAAATATCTCAATCTTGAAGGCAATTAAAATTCAATATTTAATACAAAATTAACATGTAACAATATTTTTTTTAATATTAACAAAAAAATGTTTACTTTAAAATAAAAATTTCTATAACAATTATAATAATAGCTTGTAAAAATAAACTTTAGAACAATAAAAAAGAGGAAAAAACCATATAGTACAAATATATATATATTAAAAGCTACATCTTCATAAATTTAATTCTTAAAAATATATAATAAATTCAACAAAATTAACTCATCCAAAAACATAAAATTACTACAAGTTAACCATGGAATTTTGATGTTGGGAATTGGTGAAGTCATGTTCACAATGTTGGGTACAAACCAAAGACATAGTTGAGATGGTGTGAGATATCTTACGTAGTGCAGCCACTCATTTGAATCCGAAGGTTATAAATATATTGTTAGATATTTTCAAAGTTTCTTGATATCGTTGTTGTAATATTGGTATTATACAAAAAGAAATTTCAATGCGTAGGTATGCACAAATGAGTCAATTGCAGAGAAAGAATTGTGTGCCTTACAATTGCAACCATGATTGTGCCCTCACTGGGAATTCTGAATGGCTCCCTCTACCAAATCTAATATCCTTTCCTACCTTACTATCTGCTTCATCATCTTTACTTAAATTAGCATCATTATTGTACAGGAACAGTCCTTGTCTCGGGTGGTTTCTCATCAACGACGATAGCAAGGAACGAGGGTTGTGGGTTTGGGCATGGGAAGTTCCATGAAAATCCACTGCATTACAATCCAGAGTGTAGAGGTCTCCAACATCAAAAGGGGCAAGCAAGTTTAGGTCCAACAGTTCCACTCTATTGGGCAGCTGCTGCAGCATAGAGGTCTCCTTCTTGCCACAACTAGTAGTGATAGAATCTGTAGCTCTGGTACCCCAATGGCATCTCTTGTGACCACCCAAAGCCTGACCTGAAGCAAAACCCTTTTTACAGATTGAGCATTCATGGATCCTTGGGATTTTCTTACCTGAAACAATAGCAGACTCAATTGTCCTCGTTCCATCTCTGGCTTTGCCACCAGAATCCTTAGTGCTCTCCTTTGGATGAGGCTTGTGGAAATTGCCAGGCAGCTAAGAGCCCGACCCAGTCTTGAGCTCATCATCAGTTATCAGGCTCTCCTGCTCATCTTCTATCTGTGTAAAACAGCAATTAACCTTAGCGTGCATAGTGCTGTGGCCTCCCAGAGCCTAATACGATTGAAAAACCTTGCTACAGGTGGTGCACTTGTACCTGCCCTCCTTAGTCTCATCATCATCATAAAGACTGGCATCTTCGTTAATTTTCTTATATTTGACCTTCTTGCTCATGGATTTTGGACGTTGGGAACCATTATTGGGAAGCTTGAGGTAACCCGATTCAGGATCTGCAACCCCAACTTGACATTGTGGGTTTTGAGGAGTGTTTACTCCATTTGCAAGCATTAGAAGACACAGGGCCATGTCCTCTTCTTCATTATTGGTTACTGAAACGAATTGTTCATGCGGATTACGTTGGAGTACATACCTGGGTCTTTTCAATCTCTTTTCCTTCAAGCACTTATCAAACCTTCTTAAATTCCCACTGGGGTGATTAATCTCCATCTCAATCATAGAATGATTGTCTACGCTTTTTCCTTCTTCGTCTTGGGGCTCATGTTTATGCAATTCTTCAAGGCGGGCATCACCACTATCTTGATGCGTTTCACGATAGCAGTTCATGTGACCAAACAGGCCTTTCCAGGAACTGAATTCCTTCCCACAAAGATCGCAATTTAGAGAAGAATCGATGGAATCGGAATCAAGCCCCTCACTCAACAGAAACGAATCATCCCAATACGCAAACTGGCAAGTACGCTTGGGATTCCTTCGCAGAGCAAAAATTAGATTTTTGTTGAAAAGTAATTTCAACTGCGCATCGGGTGAGCAGAGCAGCAGCTTGCGATTCCAGCAATGAGCGACTTTAGCGATGAACATTTCGGCAAAATGGAAGTGAGGGAGTTATAAAGTTTTTTGTTGTTTGTGATGAGCGATCGCCAATATCGCATCGGCATATCGCTATCGGCATTCTTAAGTGGAGCATGACTTTTTATAAATGTGCAATCGCCAATGGGCTGGACCCGACGATGGTATTAATCTCTTTTGATAGATTATCGGGTCCACAGTATTTTCGCAATCGGGGAAACCATGGGTGCACACTTTTGCATAAATGTGTGCTATGCGATAAAGCTAGGACCCGATGAGTTTCCAAAGTCAAATTAATTAATGGTTGAAGTACAGGCCTGCAAAATAAATTTGACGTGAAGTAAAAGTTTCTTTACCGCCGTTTATCTCAGTAAAACAGTAAATGTAATTTACTGTGGGTTGGTAAGTTTTGGTGAAGTCTTTAATTTTACCATTTTCTATGAGCGGGAGTACGGGCACAAGTGAAGGTTGGTAAAAGCATTTAATTTTATTGTTTTTTTATTTACGACAGTATGGAAAGTAAGACCATATATACTCCTGTGGTTGTTTTTGTTAAGTCAGTTTTTGCAGAAGGGAAAACTTGCCGCAGCGTATGTAATTGAAAATTGTAAAAAGAGGCACAACAGTGCGTATGTATAAGTTAGAGAGTGCAAAGGAAAAACTCGCACCAATGAATGCAAGAAGAATACACACAGCAGTGTGAAGTGATTGTAATATGGGGTTGTTCTGAGAATGTAATAGTGTGAGAAATACGCACAGCAGTGCGAAGTAAAAGAAGGGAGCATGCAGCAGCATGAATGTAATTTTCTGAAGTTGAAGTCTGTTTTTACAGCAAGAATGTAAAAGAGATTTTTTACACACAACAGTGTAAAATCTCAAAAGGAGACTGAGTAATTCTTTTTGAAGTTCTTGGTAAATCCCTCTGAGTGAAAGAGGATGAATTTTGTATCAATTTATTTTTAATGAATACAAAGTGTTTTTACGTGTGTTGAAGAAACTCTGTCTGCAGCAAAGAAATTTTAGTTTCCGCTGTGATTAAAGATCCTGTGTAGTAAAACAAAGTATTATCCTCTGTTTAAGTAATTTTTTTTGTTCTGGAATTATCAGAAATTCCTGTGGAGAGAAAAGCAGAGTATCATTCTCTGTGTTGTGTTTTTGTTGTTTTTGGGATTTTACCAGAAAAATCCCCAACAGTGGTATCAGAGCGTTGTTCTCTGATCTTTTGTGTTTGAAATCACCATAAAATTCCAACATGGTATCAGAGCTAGTCCAGGCTCTTTGAAGGTGTCGAAGAAGCTGAAGGAAGGTTTCTTGCTGCAACAGCTTCTCCAGCAGAGTGAAGACACAGTCAAGAAAGGATCCAAGGTATTTCTCAGTTATTTTTAAATATACAGTCAGTTATTTAAATACTAGACTGTATTTGAAGCATAGTTTAAAAGTGCAAGGAATGGCCAGCGTCAGCACTAGCATAGGTATGTTTAATACTCAGCTCCCACTATTAAATGGGAAAAACTATGACTATTGGGAAATAGTTATGAGAGCCCTGTTTACCTCACAAGATTTATGGCAATTTGTTGAGGATGGCTTTGACAGATAAAAATGAGTTTAATAGCTTAACTCAGGCAGAGAAAGAGCTGTTGAAGAGTTATAAGAAGAAGGATGCTTTGGCCCTCTACTTCTTGTATCGAGCAGTGGATGAGAGTGTGCTTCCAAGGATAGTAGCAGCTAAGACATCCAAAGAAGCATGGGAAACTCTCAAGATAGCCTATCAAGGCATGGAGAAAGTAAAGACAGTAAAACCTCAGTTCATTGAGGAGGAAGCTTGTGATGAAAGCTTAGAGAAAACAGTGAATGATAAAAACTGTTTGTCTCGTGATGAAGATGATGAGGAAATGGCTGAAGTGCATCCCCAAATAGTAGCACCAACACAAGGGCAGCAATTCGCACCCTTGAGGAGAAATGAATGTGCTTCTCCAAGCACACCACAAGAAGCAACAAATGAAGGTACGAAATTTTTTTTTGCTTTATCTAGTCATGTTGATGACCCTGTTCATTTCGAAGATGCAGTTCAAGATAGGAAATGGACGGAACCCATGAATGGGAGAAAGGAATTGAAGTTCCTTGAAGATCTGTTTAAAGAATATAGAGTTCGATACATAACTCTTGCCAAGATGGCTGAGATGGGCTTCACTGCCAACACCCTTGTCAATATGAGAGAGGAAGAGATAGAAGATTTGATGAAGACCCTGGTAGAACTCTATCCGATGGATCTTCCTACAGGGAAGAGATATGAAATTACATCTGCCATAAGAGCAGAGAAGGAGCAGGTTGCTGATATTCTGACCAAACCATTGGATCATAAAAATTTCAAATTTTTGATGAAATGTCTGGGTATCACTGATAACCCAGCAGTTGAAATTAAAGAGGAGTGTTGGAATATTAATTCCAACTGCCATGCATGAAATTTTTTGAGTGTGTTTATTTTATGCACAGCAGTGCAAGGGTGAAGCAGCATTGATCTTGTGGAAGCAGAAGCCATGAAGGTATGTGTTTGTAATGGCTGTCAAGTGAAGATATGCAGTGTAATGCAAAAATAAGTGGAATGCATATGTGTTGTATATGTTTTTGGTTATGCGTTGACTTCTGTAACGCTATGGTGAAATGCACAACTGGTGCAAATGGGATTGGTATGAGAGGATCGCACAGTAGTTGCGAAAACATTTTTTTATGAATTATATGCATTGTAACAAAAGGCAAGAGATGAAAAGTGAAGTGGTTTGCAGCAGCGAATAAAAACCCAGGAGATCACAACAGTGTGACAGGAAGAAAGACTTGTGGCAGCAAATCAGTAAACCAAAGTAAGAATTTCTCAGCATAAAGCAGTAAATGCAAAAGTTTTTAACACGGCAGCGTGTTGAGAAGAAAAAGAATTCGGAGCAGCTTGCAAATGGGCTATAGGTTTTTCACAGCAGTGTGAATGGGAATGCCCAGAAGCGTGGTAATTTTGTGGACCTCATGCATTGAAATGCATAGTAGTTTTTATGTAATGTAAAGAATGAATTTGTAAGGTTTTGTTGAGATGAAAAAAAACACAGTAGCATGATGATGTTTGGATGTTCACTGGTGGGAAAGGAAAGGAATGCGCACTAGCCCAAATCTCATAATTTTTGTTTGTGAAGATATGCAAGTAATGTGAAGCAAGGGAAGAACGCATCAGCCTGAGCAGAGTAAATGAAACCAGAAGACTTTTACAGCAGTAAAAGTAAGTTTTATTTTTCACACAGCAGTGAAAAAGAGTTATGTAAATTCTGTTTTGTTGGGAGATTGAAATGCATTGAAATACAGTGCGAATGTAATTAGGTTGCATGTAATAAAATTTTTATTTTACAGCAGTGAATGAGGATTTTACACAACAGTGTAAAATTATTTGTAAAAGAGGCAGAGTAATATTTTTGCTGTTTTGGAACTGCATCTAAAGCAGTATCTGATTGTAATCCCTCTGTGAGAGGAAGTGAAATTTTGGTGAATCCCTCTATCAAAGAGGGAGGTGCTTTTCAGCACAGCCTTTTGGTGAATCCCTCTATTAAAGAGGAAGGTGTTTTTTGGCACAGTCTCTTGGTGAATCCCTTTGTCAAGAGGAAGATGCTCTTCAGCATAATCTCTGGTAAATCCCTCTGTGTGAGGAAGACTCTTTCGTTGTTTGTGGAACTGCATCTGAAGCAGTGTTAGTGATTCCTCTGTTAAGAGGAAGATCTGTTGTCTTTGGAGAATCCCTCTGTCAAGAGGAAGATGCTTTTTAGCATAGACAGGTGAATCCCTCTAGTTTAGAGGAAGATGTTTTTCAACATAGACAGTGGTGAATCCCTCTGTTAAGAGGAAGACTCTTTTGTAACAGCAGCATGTCAAGGAGTTGCGAAAGTCTCTGGGTATGATTGAATGCTCAGCAGTTGAAATTAAAGGGGAGTGTTGAAAAGTAATTTCAACTGCGCATCGGGTGAGCATAGTAGCAGCTTGTGATTCCAGCAATGAGCGACTTTAGCGATGAACATTTTGGTGAAATGGCAGTGAGGGAGTTATAAAGTTTTTTGTTGTTTGCGATGAGCAATCGCCAATATCGCATCGGCATATCGCTATCGGCATTCTTAAGTGGAGCATGACTTTTTATAAATGTGCAATCGTCGATGGGCTAGACCCGACGATGGTATTAATCTCTTTTGATAGATTATCGGGTCCACAGTATTTTCGCAATCGGGGAAACCATGGGTGCACACTTTTGCATAAATGTGTGCTATGCGATAAAGCTAGGACCCGATGAGTTTCCAAAGTCAAATTAATTAATGGTTGAAGTACAGCCTGCAAAATAAATTTGACGTGAAGTAAAAGTTTCTTTACCGCCGTTTATCTCAGTAAAACAGTAAATGTAATTTACTGTGGGTTGGTAAGTTTTGGTGAAGTCTTTAATTTTACCATTTTCTATGAGCGGGAGTAGGGACACAAGTAGAGGTTGGTAAAAGCATTTAATTTTATTGTTTTTTCATTTTAGGGCAGTATGGCAAGTAAGACCATATATGCTCTTGTGGTTGTTTTTGTTAAGTCAGTTTTTGCAGAAGGGAAAACTTGCCACAACGTATGTAATTGAAAATTGTAAAAAGAGGCACAACAGTGCGTATGTATAAGTTAGAGAGTGCAAAGGAAAAACTCGCACCAGCGAATGCAAGAAGAATACACACAGCAGTGTGAAGTGATTGTAATATGGGGTTGTTCTGAGAATGTAATAGTGTGAGAAATACGCACAGCAGTGCGAAGTAAAAGAAGGGAGCATGCAGCAGCATGAATGTAATTTTCTGAAGTTGAAGTTTGTTTTTACAGCAAGAATGTAAAAGAGATTTTTTACACACAACAGTGTAAAATCTCAAAAGGAGACTGAGTAATTCTTTTTGAAGTTCTTGGTAAATCCCTCTGAGTGAAAGAGGATGAATTTTGTATGGTAAATCCCTCTGAGTGAAAAAAGATGAATTTTGTATCAGTGTATTTTTAATGAATACAAAGTGTTTTTACGTGTGTTGAAGAAACTATGTGTGCAGCAAATAAATTTTAGTTTCCGCTGTGATTAAAGATCCTGTGTAGTAAAACAAAGTATTATCCTCTGTTCAAGTAATTTTTTTTGTTCTGGAATTATCAGAAATTCCTGTGGAGAGAAAAGAAGAGTATCATTCTCTGTGTTGTGTTTTTGTTGTTTTTGGGATTTTACCAGCAAAATCCCCAACAGTGGTATCAGAGCGTTGTTCTCTGATCTTTTGTGTTTGAAATCACCATAAAATTCCAACAATTTTCCCCATTACCATCCAATAACTCTCCATCATCTTTCTCCTCCATTGACTGGTCATTCGAAACGTTGGGTCTCCTGCTCTTCCGAAATTCAGTTGCAATGAATTTGTTTGCAGGCATGCAGGCGGGGAGGTGGGCTCTCATGTGACCGCCAAGAGCTCTTCCCGAAACGAATCCCTTGCTGCAAATCTTGCAAAGGTATCTCGAACTCTCAACTGGGTGCTCTCTTCCTTGACTCTGTAACAGCTCCATGGCTTGCGATGTGGGATACAATATATCCATCACGTTCATGCTGTAATACACCACCTTCTATGCTAAGCTTCCTTTGTTTCCACAAACTATAAATCAATAAACCAGTAGACTGATAATGCAATCTCTACTCCAACTTCAATTCTAACCTTCCTTTCTCCACACACACAGAGTATAATTCAATAAACCAGTGGACTGAGAGTGCAAGAAATTCATAGAAGCAACAGCTAATAGAGAACCGACTCCAACTATATATCGAAGACAAAACATGCGGGCTAGGGTTTAATTGCGTAGGACACAGGGGTTCTGAATTGAATGCGAATGGTTTGAGAGATGAAATTGGTGTGGATAACTTGCAGATAAAGGAATCGCAAGCAAAGAACGAAAGCAAACGGAAAGATCGTGGAAATGGGCAGTGAAGGAGTGTGGAAGTTTTCTTCCTTCTTCTCCTCGCTCAGTTGTTGCCTGCGAGTTTCCTTCCGCGCATTGGCCTCGCCGACTTCACGGACGCGTAAGAAATAATAATGAAATCTCATGATTGGTTTAAAGGACTGCTGCGAACTTGTGAAATTGTTGTAAGATGGTGCGAATTCTTTGGAATCTTAACATATAAGAAATTCTTCCCTTGGGACGATCCTTGCTCTCAACTCCCGCCTGCCCTGTGGATTAATGTAGACTCTGAGTCAGGATGCTGTGTTCGTCATCAAGATGTTGGGTTTACTTTTCAAAATTAAATAGCATAAATTAATGATTGGTGTATTGATTTTCTATTTTATAAAAATTATGGAATATTTTAATTTTTTTTAAACATAATTTTTTAATTATAAATATATAAATTTTGTGTTTGAGGTTTGAGTATATATTAATATTATTTATGTTTGGGGAAGAGTTTTTCCCAGTGTGATATTTTGTTGAATATAGATTTTGTTGAAGTATGTTTAAAATTATTTTTGTTTGGTTAAGAATTTGTCAGGAAATAGGTTAGGTTAATAGTTTAATATTTAAAAATGAGTGAAATTTGCTTTTTATGTACCACTAACTAAAAAATTCTAGATGATATGATTTTCCTTAAATAATAGTGATGAATTAATCTTGATTAACAAATAACAACATGTGATGGCTGTCTTCATAGTTAATATGACAAATAAATTATGATTTTCAAACAATTTAATTGAACAACTAAAGTATAATAAATTTTCTCATTAAATAAAAAACAAATTTTGTATTTAAAATATAACTATATATAAAAATTGAAAAAACAAATCAGAATAGCAATCCTCATACCATACCAATGTATAATAACTACAAAGCTATTATATCTCTTACTAAATACTTTCCAAAACCCCAAATATTAAAACTATTTGCATGACAAAAACTGATTCAAGATTATCTTGTACTCTGTCCTTATCTGCCACAAAAGATCAAAAACATTGAAATCATATATATTTTTCAGGCATAAAAATTATATGATATTACAATATATTAATTGAAAATTGAGAAAACTTTCTATAAAAATCATATTATCAGAGTTTTGTTGACACCTTTAGAACCATCTACTTGGTTTATTATCAAGACAAAAAGCACAGGGGATGGTTCAAATTGTCCAAAATTTTATTATTTTAATGATATGGATCACAGAAACCTAAATTCAAATATATTAATTAGTGAAAATACTGAAAATTTTATTATTTTCATAATATAGATCACAAAAACCTAAATTCAAATATATTATTAATTAGCTAAAAACTTCTTATTTCAACTTTACAAAATGAATAAAAATCTATTGACTTTTTTATTTTTTATTTTTAATTTACCATATAAAATTGATTTTCAAAAGCATATGATTAGCATATACCGTTGATCAATCAGTGATCAGTAATCACAGTGGTGGTGTGTTAAAAGATTTGTTAAGTTATATTAAATTTTAATAAATTAAAAAAGAAAAAAAAACAGTCAAATATGTGTGCGCATACGTGTGCTCGGCAGAGGAAAAGCATAAGTATGAATTACAATCGGAGCATGTGTGTTTGTGGGCATATAGATGTGTGCATTTTGAGCACCGACATTTAAAGCCAGTTACGCCCACTCGTTTGCCGCAGTGAGGAAGAAGATTACCACGCAGCCGCCAGCCAACCGATAAAACCCTTCGAAACTTATAATTGTAATTTTGTAAATAAACTCATTTTCAATTGTGACGTTGAAAGACATCAAACAACTTCACTATTTCATTTTGTCGGTATTTTCTTGTTCGTTTGTGATTACCTTCAATAGAATTTTACTGTTGCAGCATCCGTGATATATCTTGAATAGTATTTTAATTTTAAGTATATGGAATGATGTATGACTTTTTTTTAAGAAAGATTTATGAATAATGTTTTTCGCTATATAACCACAATTACTGATGTAATTGTGTTAATATTTACCTAAAACTGGATCGACCATGCTTACGCAAATCCCATACAAAAGAGTAATCATCTTATGAAGTCGTTGGGCGAGGGATAAAATACAAAACCCACACATGTTTAATTAAAATGTTAATTTACTGTTATTAATTTGGATTATATTTTCACATATTTCTCTAAGAAAACCCACACATGTTTAATTAAAATGTTAATTTACTGTAATTAATTTGGATTATATTTTCACATGTTTCTCTAGGAAATCAACCAGCCGAATTTGTTTTTAATAAAAAAATTTACTAAGGTTTTTGACCACGGACTACGTTTTTCTTCCGTAATAGCAGAATTTTGACCAGGAAATACAAATTGTTTTCCTTAAATTTCGTAGAAACCTTATAGAAAGCCTTATATGTTTTTTTTCTTAAATTTCTTAGAAATTTTGTAGAAAGCATTATATGTTTTTTTCTTAAATTTCTTAGAAACTTTGTAAAAGGCATATTGACTTTGTCGATTTGTTTAAAGAGCACTCAATAAACGAAGAATTATTTTTTTTTGGGTTATTTTCCAT
>APFE031298758.1:242417-262110 GCA_000404065.3 Pinus taeda | reverse complement strand
AAGCTCCAGTTTTATGATAACCCATGGTAATACCAAGATCTTACAAGATTTTATAATTGAGTAAAATATTCGCCATGCCTGGTGAGAGATTCGCCAAAAAATGATATATACATATTATTTTATTGATAAAATCGCCTTCCATTTTTCCTATATACCATGGAGATTCGCCCATTTATTATACTTATAAATTTAGGGGGGGTTCTTAAAATTTTCCCTGAAGAGTAGATCTCGGCTATCATATAGTTTATTCCCCCTACATGTTAGCTCTCATTCATGCATTTATATAACAACAAGACGTATAATCATCACATTATTAAGTATAGTATCCACGTGTCAATTTTGTGGTTCATACTGGAAACAATCATAATTTCACTACGTTATTCATTAGATAAATCATATCCACTTAAGCCATACATGAAACAACAATAGTTCTGATAAGTCATGTACTAGATAAATCATCACCAAGTAAGTCATGCATTTAGGCCATACATCAACCATTTCCTTCATCAATATCAAATCTATCAGTAGTTTCACGTGTCCAATCAAATGCATCAATATTACATAATGTTCATAAATAATAACATGGAACTGCAAAATAGAGCCTTATTATATGTAGCTATCTAAGTCAAAATGGGCATCACAGATACTCATGTGACAACCTTGTGAAACCCCTTGATAACAATTAGAGTTGAAACAGATTCAACTGTCCACCATGGAAAATAGCATTTGAAGCTAGATATGCTATAAGGTGGTACCAAAAGTGAAATATTGGCAAGCAACGAATTAGTGCACTATAAATTCCACTAGAAGGCACTAGTATAAGTTTCATGCATATAATTTCTTTAATACCTCAGTGAATATAAAAGTCCCACTCTTCCAAGTTGCTAGTTTTTCATCTTCCAAACCAATTAGTTAACTTAAAAATAAAAGACTCCAAAACTTCAGAAACTGTTCCCAGCATGATTTTCATACTTATTGAGAGAAATTTCCTATAAATGTCAAAGGTTCAAATTTATTATATATAATCATTGTTTACTAGTACTAAAACAATTTCATGATATATACTGCAACTCACAATATGACCAGACAAATGAGAAATAATTTTAAACGAATAAAATAATTGCCTTTGCCCTACTGCTATTAGTATTTCCCTTCTAAATGGCACCGCATCTCTAAAGATGCCTACTCCTTTCACAAGTGGCTAGTGACCACAAAAGTTGTGAAGAAGGTTGAGGGTCCTTTTATCCAAAACTAGAGACACATTATTTTTCACGGCATTTTTATTCAACACTAGAATAAGGGTAAAACTGTATTCTAATATTTTCACTGGTCTTTTATTGACTAAATAAGCTTTCATTCTAAAATCCCAAATTCTGTACGAATTGATCTTCTCATTTAATTTAGGATCATTAAAAAAAACTATCACAATAAGCCTTACACAAGTCCATGGTATTCAATCTATGTTTTCATTAGAAAATTCCATCACCCATAGAATAATCATTAATGTGACATATAGGATATTTCAACACATGCTAATCTGAATTCCTATGCTTCATAGAATATGCAATGAAACTAGAAAAGTCATGCAAAGTTTTAGTTTACCAGTCATGTATGTTTACTTGACTAGATTGCTCTCACTTTGGCACAACCTCAAATTATTGTGATAAATACAAGCAATAATATTGACACTTTGGGGTTTAGGTAATGTTATCACAATAATGGTGATAATATTGCAATAAGTATACCTAGTCTGAAGGCTTGGAAGGGAGAAAAATTTTGGCTATGGATTTGTCTTCATGTTAAAATGAATTTTTAAATATGTGCAAGGTAGTTTTAGTATCATTGTGTTGATGATCTTGATGAATTTGTATAAGCAAAATGGAGAAAACCTTTCTCTAGGATGTCACCATGATATTGTGGGCTTTAAAGTTTCCAAACGAAGTTGTTTTATATTTTCCATCAATCTATGCAGGGAATCAAAGCACCACTACTAAGTATCACATCCAATTCACACTCAATCTAATGCAATTGTAGGGGAAATCGCTTACTCTAAGCATTATTGTTATGTACTAACACAAACAACAGAGTTGATGCTTGGAGCTCAGAAAACATCTTAGGATAGAGGATGAGATGTTTCTTTATGGTGGAAAACTTTCATACCATGATGGCCTACATGTGAAGTAAAAGAAAATACATTTGAAACGAAAAGGGGCTTGGAGGAAATTGATTCTCTTCCCTGTGTAACTGAAGAAGCAATGCATCTTCAATATGGTACTTGTCAATTTATCAACTATAACCAATATAGCATTGTGCCTCTGTGAAGTGAGTGGAAAACCCACCACAAAATCCATGGAAATTACCTCCCATTTAGATGTAGGGATGTCATGAGGTTGTAGGATTCCTACTAGATGGTGATGATCAGCATTCACTTATTGACATTCAAGACATTTGGTGACAAACTAGACTATGTCGTGCTTCATGCCTGCCCAAAAGAAGAATTTCTTCTTGTCTGCATACATCTTCTTTACCCTAGGATGTGCATAATAGAGTGCTCTATGAGACTCTTTGAGGATGGTTTTCCTTATACCCCCTTCCTTAGGTATGTACATTCTCCCTTGGAATCTCAATAGCCCATCTGGTTCAAGGACATATCCCTCAAACTTTGGTTCCATTTGTTTCCCATTCTAGATGGCTGAGATGACTTTTAGATACGAACTATCTTCAAAGAGTTTCTCCAATATCCACTCCCTTAAATTTACCTTTAAGGCTACTAGGGAGAAGGTTTGTGGCCTCCTGATTAGTGCATCCGCCACTACGTTCTCCTTTCCCTTGATGTAACCCATTTTTGATGTCACTAAGCATACAATGCGAATACTTTTCTACATGATGTTGGCACCGATCTGAAGTGATCTGTTGTTCTTGAGAAGCTTGTAATAAGATTTTGAAAAATTATTGAATTAAGATATGACCTTCAGGATGATGGTGAACTTAACTTTTTCCTCCTCTTAAGACCATAAGAAGAGTTTAAAGAAGGATAACTTTTGAACATTACCAAATAGATATCTCATAAAAGATGATAAAAGAGTTATCATGGTTTCTTTAGAATGCAATGGAAGTTATCACTCTCTTAAAATGCATGCACAATAAGTTGCTAGAAATAATATTGAGAGGGGGGTTGAATCAGTGTTAGCAAATCACTAACTTTTTCATTTCCATACTTAGATTCATATACACTACTTCAATTAAGGGAACCCACGTGTACACGCAGCTGTATTTAATGCAACTAGCGTATATCCAGTAAACTTATGATTCAGTTAATCCATTATATGTTGATCTTTAATTAGTGCATCAAAACTTCATTAACCATATGAATAGTAAATAGGTGCAGTAAAACAAAATAGATCATCACACATAAGAAACACACATGAACACCATGACATAAGGTGGAAACCCAATGCGGGACAAAAACCACCTGCTGTTGTTTTCTTTAAGATAAGAAAAACATGTTTACAATCTTGTACTCGCGCAGACTCATACCAGTACGTAGGCACCCACCTGCAGAAGGCTACAACCTTCTCTCATTCTCCAGCTACTACTGGAAGGGAGCTACAACCCCCTAGCTCTTGTACTAGTCGATTTTTTTACTAGTACGTAGGCACTAGCTTACTGAAGGCTACAACCTTCTTGATTCATCACAACACCATAATATGAAGGCCACGTTTCATCCAATTTTCATATTGGACCCATCAAAAACATTGAAGCACAAAATCAATCACCATTACAATACAACTATTACATCAACCAATCACCCAACACTGAATCATTGAAACCCTATCATCAAAACACAGTCACCAGAACATAGAGCGGAACCCAAAACTCTGCAACAACAACCAGATCCAATCTGCAACTTCAAATATCATACTTCAAACAGTATACACGACTCTAATGAGCTAAACCAGCATGTATACACACTTTTACCAAAGCTAAACCACATACACATCTGCAAATATTAACTTAGAACTTTGCAACTATACTAGACATCAATCATACCCAAATCATAACATTTATACAATAAAACATGCGTCAATAATTAAGATATAGTCTATCCATGATCAAACCACATAATGATATTACATTCCAAGCCTTATGATCCCGATCCATCATCCATCATCAATTGAATAGGTGCATCCTTAGTTCAGATCAAGCAAAGCATCACAACCCCATAATCAGCATACTAGATCTCACACTTCATCAGATATTCATCACTTGCACACTTGCCCATCTTGGCCTAATGATCTTCTCCTTATATAGATTTAGGCCTCTCTCAATACCATGGTCCAAAACCATGTAGAACTAATACCTCGGACCCAATACCTGGGGTCAACACTTCGAACCAAATACCATGGACCAATATCGAAATACCATGGACCAAAACTTAGATTCCCAACATGTACGTGCCTTTCCTTCTGTAAACGTGTGTGTGTACGTATACGCGACTTGGTATATGGTGAACTCGCGTGTATATGCTTCTTTGTCACATCACACCTAGTATACCTCTCTGATCATTAATTCTTTGCTATTTACTAGTTGTACAATGATCTGTCATCTAAGTGAGCTACCATCAAGGAAAACACCTGTATCATAATGCCAACAATCTCCCCCTTTGGACTTGATGGCAACAACCACACCAAGTCATTCTCCCCCTTTGACATTAAGGGCAAAGGGCAGACCAAGATATTCTCTTCCCTGATATACATTTTGTTGTCCATACTCCCTGTGAGTACATGCTGAAATCTCTGATTGAGCTCCCCCTTTGTACATGACAGGATGTACCAATCTGTCCATGCTCCCCCTAAGCACATGCTGAGTCTGCAAAAATATTTTTCAAGAGAATAACATGACTCTACAACTCAACTAAGTGAGTATGACCTTTCTATCACCAATCACTCATACATACATCAATCTCCCAACCAAGTGGGGATATACCAATTGTTTATATATGACTGAAATAGACATTATTACATCATCCTTCCCATGCAAAGTGGGGTTACAATTCATGACCTTTACGAATGATATACAACAAAGACCAACAATCTAATCAAGACCATGATAGTCCTCAGCAACTATCATACACCATATATGGTCTGCACTATAAGCATATGTTATCAGCATCCAGCCCTGTAACCTGCAATACCATTCTTTTGACCAAACAATAATAAGTAGCAAGATGTATCGTTTAGCTACATAAGCATCATCACCAAATACTTCTAACCAAAATGGAAACAATGCATTATTTGAAGTATATGCTCCCCCTGAACCTGTGCCATGCCATCATCAAATAGTGACTGAACCATATCAGATTTCTGTATTGCTGCTTTTCTTCAGAACATCATATACGCGACTATGCAGCATCTAACTCGCGTATACACATGACTTCTATTCATGAAACCAGCGTATGAGATTTAGAACACTCAAGTTTCACACTTTTAGCTCCCTCTAAGTCTGTCATGTCTGTATATTCTTCTATGCCACATCTTTCTGACTGTACTTCCTTCTTCTTCCATATCTACAATTGTGATGATGTTTTCTCCTTTTTGTATGGTGGCCAAAATCTTCTCCAGCATTCCTTTGCTATATGTCCAGGATTGTTACATGCATAACATCTTATATGTTTCATATTCCTTTTATAGCAATCAATGGATTTGTGACCAAACATATTGCAAGTAAAATAATATCCCTTAAATTACCTGGAACGTGATGATATTTCTGTGTGATGGTCTTGAACCATTCTACTTCTGCATCTGGCTACAACATGTCCAAGATTATGACATACATAACATTCAACATTATTCATCGGAGGAAATAATCATCTATCACTTCCACAGTTAGGAGCAAAAGATTTTCTTTGAAGAAATTCTTTCCTTGGTTGTTGATGGGGTTGACCTTTCATCTCCTTGTTGAGCATTTCAGATTTTGTATTGGAGTTCCTTGCCTTACCTTGTGAGCGAGATTCACCTTCAGCAGATTCATAAAAACAAAGACCAGTTTTGACAGCAGGTGACCTTTGACTATTGAGAATATCATCCAAAATCTTAGTACTATCTTAAAATCATAATAATTTATCTTTTTCTTCTAATTTACCATTCAAGATATTTACCTCAACCTGATGTTGTTCTTCCTTTTCCAGATATTGCTTCTTCAAGATTTCTTTAGACTTTCTTCCTTCTTCCACTTATTGCCTTAGTTTGAGAATCTCATTTTCTTGTTCTTCATTCTACTCCTACAGCATTTGACGTACTCTAAAGGCACATTCCAACTGAGCTTTTAAGCTGATAACTTCTTCTTTGAGGGCACTCTCCATTTTGTTAAATAGATCTTGTTAATCTATGATTTTATCTGATGCTTCATTTTCTTGTTCATCTTCAATCTGAGGTGATTCAGAATTCAAATACTTGCTTTCACCTGACAGCAAGATGTCGATGTTCTTTTGAGCTGTCTTCTTCTTCTGACATGCTTTCTTTCCCATTGTTCTACGAATCTCCTTTAAGCAATCAAGCTTCTACCAAAGGACCTACTCTGATACCAAATGTTGGAAATAATACTAAGGGGGGGTTGAATCAGTATTAGCAAATCACTAGCTTTTTCATTTCCATACTTAGATTCATATACGCTACTTCAGTTAAGGGAACCCACGTGTACATGCAGCTGTGTTTAATGCAACTAGCGTATATCTAGTAAACTTATGATTCAGTTAATCCATTATATGTTGATCTTTAATTAGTGCATTAGAACTTCATTAACCATATGAACAGTAAACAGATGCAGTAAAACAAAACAGATCATCACACATAAGAAGCACACATGAACATCATGATATAAGGTGGAAACCCAATGCGGGACAAAAACCACCTGCTACTGTTTTCTTTAAGATAAGAAAAACCTATTTACAATCTTGTACTGACGCATACTCATAGTAGTATGCAGGCATCCACCTGTAGAAGGCTACAACCTTCTCTCATTCTCTAGCTACTATTGGAAGGGAGCTACAACCCCCTAGCTCTTGTACTAACCGATCCATTTACTGGTATGTAGGCATCGGCCTACTGAAGGCTACAACCTTCTTGATTCATCACAACACCATAATATGAAGGCCACGTTTCGTCCAATTTTCATATTGGACCCATCAACAACATTGAAGTACAAAATCAATCACCACTGCAATACAACTATTGCATCAACCAATCACCCAACACTGAATCACTAAAACCCTGTCATCAAAACACAGTCACCAAAACATAGAGCAAAACCCAGAACTCTGCAACAACAACCAGATTCAATCTGCAACTTCAAATATCATACTTCAAACAGTATACGCGACTCTAATGAGCCGAACCTGTGTGTATACACACTTTTACCAAAGCTAACCCGCGTACACATCTGCAAATATTAACTTAGAACTTTGCAGCTATACCAGACATCAGCCATACCCAGATCATAACATTTATACAATAAAACATGTGTCAATAATTTAGCTATAGTCTATCCATGATAAAAACACATAATGATAATACATTCAAATCCTTATGATCCTGATCCATCATCCATCATCAACCGCATAGGTGCATCCTTAGTTCAGATCAAGCAAAGCATCACAAACACATAATCAGCATACTATTTATCACACTTCATAAGATATTCATCACTTGCACACTTGCCCATCTTGGCCTAATGATCTTCTCCTTATATAGGTTTAGACCTCTCTCAATACCATGGTCCAAAACCACGTAGAACCAATACCTTGGACCCAATACCTAGGGTCAACACGTCAGACAAAATACCATGGACCAAATACCACGGACCAAAACTTAGATTCCCAACATGTACGCGCCTTTGCTTCTGTAAACATGCGTGTGTATGTATACGTGACTTGGTATATGGTGAACCTACGTCTATACGCTTCTTTGTCACATCACACCTGCATATACCTCTCTGATCATTAATTCTTTGTTATTTACTAGTTGTGCTATGATCTGCCATCTGAGTGAGTTGCCATCAAGGACAACACCTGTATCATACCTGTATCATAATGCCAACATAAGTAACATAATGGAGAATGAAAGCAATCAATTAATAAACAACAAAAGATGAAACTTGAATGTAGATGAAATCCAAAACATTTACATCTATGAATTGCAATGTTCATTAATTTTATAGCTAGGTATCCCAACATGTGGATATGAAAATAATAAATGATGGAGTCAAAATGGAATGGAATAGAATGGAAATATGATCAAATAGTCCATTAGGTGGACTGGCTTATGGGACCAAGATGCCTACATATAGAGTTGTTTCTGTAGGAAGTGACAAGGAACAAAATTTCCCAACTATGTTATTCTACACTAAAAGGACTGTGGATAAGGTTACAAAAGAAAAAGAAAGAACCTATAGAGTATAGGTTTAAGAGATAGGAGAATAGAAGAGGTTATCTCCCTAGACATAAATAGACATTGTATCCCACTGTACGATTCATCAAGAAGTTTTCTATTTCAGTTTAACTTTTTGTTGATTTCCTAGGAAAGAACATGCTTTGGTTAACAAAAAGGAAAATACTACTTTAAAAGTAGTGACTTGGCATGAGACATAACTTTGAAAATCTTGAGCCACATATTGATGTTACTGACTAATTAATTGAATACAGTAATTTAGGATTGAACGTGTGTCATCATAACGAAAGTTGTACTAAGGCTTCTCTTGCTAGCTTTCAGTCCTCAAATGTCTCACACGGGTCATTATACAATATGACGACATACTGTGTTTTGAGAAAAGGTATTGAATCATTTCTTATTACTTCTTGGATACCACACAGGTTTTGAATTTTTGGCAAGAATCTCTTATGATAAGTAAGGTTTCTTACTATATCGTACAAAAATCAGCAAAGCAGTAATAGATGCAGCTGGAAATTCTATCATGGGAGTGAAGTTTCTTACTATTTCATTCAAAAATCAACAAAGTAGTAATATATGCAGCCTGCAATTCTATAATGAGGTTAACAAATATAGAGTAAGAATTTGTCATTTCCTTGCCAATTTCATGGTTATGGATCAATTGTTAAACAACCTTAAGAGGCATCTTAAGTGGCCAAACTCTTGGAATAACTTCACAAGAAGTAAAATAATATCGTGGAAATGATATCATTGATGGAATCTGAAAGCAGACATCTCGAGCTAGAGAGTAAGAAACAATATCACAATGGTTTCATAAACAAAAATGTTAATATTTTTCCAAACTAGAGAAAAATAATCGTTTCAAAGAGAATTGTGGAGAAATTCAAATATTTTACGAACTATGTTGGAGGCCTTTACCATCCTCGGAAAATGCACTGTCTAGCTGAGGAATTTTTTTTTTTAAATATAAAGAAAAACACTTTCAACCATTCCACTAAAAGACAAGAATGAGTAGGAATAGATCCATTCAAATGATGTCTCAAGTTCAAAGAAAATAAGTCCCAAGAATGAAATCGAACATTGGTTACAACTTAGAATGGGGTCTAATGGGATTATCTCCATGACCTTTCTCAAGGACCAGTAGCCTATTCTGAAAACTAAGAAACCGGTATTTGATGATTAACAAATGCTACGGTGTCTAATGGACAAATCAGTGGATTTAGTACAATGCGGGCAAGGCTCTTAGGTTTTTTGATGGATTCATTGTAGATCTTTTGTCTTGTGTGTATGTAATAGCCAAACAATTTATTTAATCTTGTAACATTTTTCTGGAACTACAAAACAATATTCAATTGTTCTAATCCTTATTTCTTAGTCTAGAACATTCTTATACATGATGGATTTCCCATAGTATGGAACATTTCATCTTTTGGTTTGACTATTCTAAAATTAAGAAATTGGATAATAAATAATGAAAAAAGGCTATTAAGTAGTAACACTCACTCACGAAAGTGGTAGGAAAACTATTCGAAGGAACATCTCATTCTCAAAGAGAGAGAGAGAGAGAGGAAGAGGACAAATTTGTGAATGTGTCGGCAATCATTGTACAAGTGAAGATTATGTGCTTTAAATTTTTAATTTAGATTAGTAGATTTCTTATCATTCTTGCACTGAAAGGGACTGATAAAGGCATCACTTCCCTCAATATTTGTAACACTAATGATCTGCATAACTTGTTAACTCTTGGGAGCCAAATAAATCTGGAAAAGTTTCCCTACAATCTTTTGATCATAAAAACAAAATGTTAAAAAAAATCAGTTAATCATCAAATTTCTTAGGGTCTCGTTTGGAACAGGGAACCCATCTGGATTATGGCCTGACAGGCATTACTAATTTTTTGGGTTTATTAATTGCATCCCAATCCACCCGTTATTGGATTTCTAAACTAAAGAATGAAATGCAGCTAATCTAAGATGCAAATGTATCTATATGAAACTAAAAATAATAAAAAATCAATCACAGAACCACACATGCTCCTGTCAATGACCCATTGAAGTAGTTTGCTGAGAATAAAGACAATAATAGGAGTAAATGAATTTAAACATAGAATGGTTCAGCGTTAAAACAACCATTTATAGTCCTATGTTCACATATTCAAACAAACATTTTCAGAAGTAAAAAAAATAAAAATGTAGCAACTACATATATGAATAGTCTAGTGCTTAGCACAGGCAACCGAATAGTCCATGGTGAATGCGACATAAGAATCAGAGTTCTCCAAAAAATTGCTTGGTCAAAATGGCTTCTCTTCATTAAAAGTTCTAGCAATGGTACCTGAAAGATACAAGAGCCAAAAGCTTCCTTTTCTCCTTGGATTTTCTAATATTTATAATTATTTACAAAATAATTGCCACTCATTGGTGTCCAAGTGGTAGTTTCAGTCATCTCCTTGGAAGTGAATAGTTTCTTTTAATTGCTTTTGACAGGTGGTAGTCTAGATCTGCTGAAAGGTACCTTTCAGTCCCACCCACAACCAACATTTTCATATCTATCCCTATCCATCTCTCATGAAATCCCTGTGTTTCACCACTTTTAATGTGGTGTGAAAACACTTTCATGAAATCCCTGTTTTGCACCACTTTTAACATGTGTGAAAAACACTGTGTTGCAAACCTTTTCAGTTTCCATGTGATTCAGATTTCAAACCTTGTGTATAACAAGGAAGATCCTTTTGGGTGTGGCACCCCTCATTAAATTTGGGTGATTTCTTTTAGGAATATTGTTCTGCATTCTTTGGAGTGTTAGACAACTCTTTTTGTTGTGAGAAAGGTGGAATAATCGCTAAAGCCTTCATCAATTTCTTTTGGACAGGAGAAGATAGGTCATGCTCTTGATCCTTGGCACATGTAGCCATTTTGTCTTGTAAATATTTTCCTCCAAGTTTCTTGTTTCTAGTGTCATGATCCTTGTATGTTTTCTTGATCTAAGAGGTTTCTAGTTTCTGGCTTTGAAGCTTGATCTTCACTCTCTTTGGCTCTTTCTTCAAGGAATTTTATTATATTGAGCTTTCATCAAAGGAGATTATTCCCTCCAAGAGGCTTGTGAATATTGCTCTCTGTTTTGGACTTATCAAAACAAGGGTAATAATCTATAGGTATATCTCATTGTCTCTTGTATTTGCTTCTCCGCACTTACAGTTATCAGAATCTTGTTCATGTTATGTTGTTTTGTTGGATTAGAAAGATAGTGTTGCATTTCATACATCTCAATTTTTCATTGACAAAGGGTAAAGTGAAATCACTGTAATTTCCACTACCAGGCAACCTATCAAGTACCAAGCCGAGTACCGAATTAGACTGCAATCAAGTACCCAATAAAATAAAGCACAATTCAGAAGTAGAGTTCCACATGTTGAAAATTTCTGAAATGGCGACTCAAGCACAAAATAGAATAGAGTATGAACATAATTTTCTGGGGTGGAAATTTTTCATATTCAACACATTGATGAAAGAATTGATCAACATGTCTCTTTCCCCTCTAGTTCCTCCACTGATAAATCACGTTAGATTCTCTTTAGTTGATTAGACTAAACTAATATTGTACCCAGTCTCGTGTGCATTTTTGGAGGGCTAACAAGGGCTTAAGGCAAGTGGCTTGCATATGGGTTGGATTATATGTGAAAATGCTGCAAATGTTACCAATTATACTTTAACACGAGTGGCTTATATTTTTAGTTAAGCAGCACTAATGAAATGCATCTTGGGGGGGGAGACAAACGCTCTGTTTAAACAAATATGAATGTGTAACTAGAAGACATCTATCAACCCAATCTTCTACACATTTTCTCGTAGTTGCAACTAAAAGAAGATAAAAACTTGTAGCAAATTTATGTAAATGACTAATACACATCGGAAAATCCCAGATTGCATATAAATTCTAGGCTAAAACCTCACATAAACAAAATTTCTTCAAATTGGCGCTCAAAATTTCCAAGTCAACAATAGAAACCCTCCTATTGAGAATTGCAGATTGTGAAGTACTATTGCTTATACTTTAGCATACATAGCTCTAAAAATTCCTCCCAAGGCACAAGCATCCTCTTTAATGAAAGATAGAGAAAGGATTGGCATTGTAGCCCAAAGCCCATAAATGATACCTTAACACTTTAAGTTTTGATCATTAACTACCTTCAAGAGGGAAGTGATTTCATACACTTTATTGAAACATGTGACCAACCGGACTGATTTAATGGCCATGACCAACCTAACTTATGTACCATGACACCCTATGCTAAACAGCTGCTCCCTCTCGAGAAAACAACCACATGAAGTAACAATAATCAATCCATGGTGAGAACGTAGTAGAGCCCCACATTCATTGACCCAATTGATCTCTCATGATCAAAGATAAAGAGAGTAAGAAGTAGAAAGATATCACTTTCATCTTTCTCCACAGTGTCTAAGAGAGGCAATTCAAAGAAACTAAATCTTTACATCAAATTAACGTATAATAACATAAACCCTTGAATTGCATATAACATATAGGCTAATAGCTCAAACAAAGAACATTCCATCAAATTTACACTCATAATCACCAATTCAATGACATAAACCCTCAAATTGCGAATAATTTACAGGCTAAAACCTCATATAAACATTGTTTCATCAAATTCGCAATTAGAATCACCAACTCAATGACAGAAACCCTCTATCTGCATAAAATTTAGAGATCACAAACCCCATAAAAGTCCATTTCCGTCAAATTTACACTCAAAATGGCAATTCGATGACAAATCCTTAAAATTTAGCGACTATAAGCCACTAGACACTTAATTTCTGTCAAATTTAGACTCAAAATAGCAATCCGAAAAAAGAAACCCTCAAACTCCATAAAATATACAGATTACCACCCCTATGAAGTCAATTTCCATCAAATTTAAACTTAAAATCGCCATTCGAACTCCATATGGAGCCCTTCCCTTCCAATTTACACAAAAATAATGAAAATTTCGCCTATCAAGTAACGGCCCGGTCAAACCGTCCAAAATCAGTGAAAAATGATATTATCCACAGAAATAGAAAACACAAAATAATGGAAAATACAACTTCTTTTCTTCCCTAAAAAACAATCAAAGGACTGAAAACAATCTTCTGCCGTTCACCGACATTAAGTTTCCACCAAATTACACTCTAAAGATTTCAATTTCCACGCATTTGTGGCCAAGTTTAAGCACTTGGCGGTGGTAAAATAAAATAACAGAAGACGAGAAGCTCAACTTACCTTTGACCGCCTCTGCTAGACTATGTTGATGTTAACTAACTCCCATTGTTGAAATATCCTAAAATCATTACTTAAGAACAACCTGGGATAAGATTGAAGGATTTACAGAGAAATAAAGGAGATGGGAGTAGGCCCATTAGAGCCTATCCCCCCTTAATGACAACTTCTTGAACTCCTAACACAAATCGAAGCTTTAGGAACTTTTCTCCTATGAAATGCTTTCTGAAAATGTTAGCAACTTGATCATGTGTATGGAAATAAAACAATTCAAAGCTGCACTCATAAAAAAACTTCCAAATGAAATGCATGTGTAACTCACTGTGTTTGCTATGTTGTTGTTGAATAGGTTCCTTAGCATGGCAAATGATACTCTAATTATTGCACTAGACTGAGGTTTGATGTTGTTGATGGAATCTAGACTCGAAAAGGCTCTATCTAAGTTAAAGAGCTTCTTGACTAGAACAAAAAAAATACTCAAGACTTTTCTTCTTTCGAAGAAAGAGAAATGAAACTTTGTTTCTTGCAAGTGGAACCAAGGTTGAATACATAACTAGAAATAGAATTTTGATCATCAAGGTTGTGATTCCAATTGGAATCTATAAATTTAATTGATGGAAGAGCTTCCCTTGAACTAAATTGTATACCAAACTAAATTCTAACCCGTTCTCAAATAGAAGTATCATTTTTACTACCTTCTAATGGATTCTATGGGGTTCTTTCATGTATTGAACAACAAGGCCAACACGTAATAAGATATTAGAGGGAGTGTGATTTAAATACAAAATGCCACTAACTAACTATCAACACAAAGTGACATTCACTTTAGGTAATTTGTGACATAAAGTTTAATAGACTGAAAAGGAGATGGGTTGATTTAAATTTCCGACGTCAAAGCAACGAATAAGGTCACAAGCATATTAAGGATGGAAAATATATATATACTTTTGTAACTTTGAAAACATAGAGGCCCAAAAAATAATGCAAGTGTTCTAAATCTTGCATTACAAAGTTCTTCCTAATAACGGATTTCACATGGGTTAGAGTTTTGGGGCCACTACTAGTGAGTATAAACCCATTGCTCCATAGTACAAGTAGGGGGTGATGGTCACTTACTTGGTTGGTATAGATATTAGGGTCAGACTAGCATAGAAAACTTAAAGTTAAGAAGGAATTGGTCCATGACTCCATACCAAGACTAAGGAGCTTGCATGATGTCCTAGAGGGATTCCTTGAGGTGACATACAAGGTTGGAGTCACTTTGAACAAATGTAGGAGGTTTTTCTCATACAAGGACTCCATTTAATGGACCTCCAATTCATATGAAGTTGTAAGGAGAAGATCAAGGCAGATGAATTCATTTTAGCAATCTAAGCAAAAGTTTTATTGTGGTCAATACTTTCTACCCATGAAAAATATTTGGCAACTAAACAAACCTTGTGTTAATCAACACTTCTATTTAAAGCCTATACTTTATCCTATAAACACATTTACATCTAACAATTTTTTCTCCATTTAAAAGACAAACTATATATGATCATTTTTTCACTGTCAAAAAATTAAATTTTCCATTCATAAATGTATCACATTCTAGATTTTCCAAAATCTTTTAATTCTAAAACCCTTAAAACTAAAATTAAAAAAAAAGAGACTAACTAAAATGTAATATATATAATTTTTAATAAAAAAATGTTATCAACTAAATAAAAATAAATAAATAAATTAATCTATATATTTTTTAATTATTAAATTAATATATATATATATATATATATATATATATTATATATTTCTTAACTCACAATTTTTTATATAAATTTTCTAAAAACCCACTAAATATTACCAACAATCTTAAATATATACAGAATACTCTAATTGATATTATGATTATAAAAAATAGTGTTCACAACCCATCTTAAATATAAATTTGTTTTTCCATATAAACACATATAAATATTAATTATCTTTATGAATTAATGTAGATTTGCCTTTATATTACATTAATGCAATTTTGGTTAAAAAATATTAATTTATTCTATTCCGTTTTTTTTTTTTTAATATAAGATCATACATTTTTAAATATAATAAATATAATATTAATAAAAAAATTTTTTTTTAAATTTTAAAATATTAAAAAAATTAAACTTCTATTATTGTAATAAAAAATAATTTTCCATGTTTAAATTGAGTTCATGCCCAACTTCTAATTTTCAAGGCATAAACACTATCGTGAGGTTGTTTTTTGGTCTTTCTCTTGAATTTCACTCACTTTCCAATGTCAAGAATGTTTTGGAACGGGAAACGTGTTTGAAAATTTGTCGGACACCTTGAAATTGGCATTTTTTCGAGAAAGTTCCCCGTAAAGAAAATGGCTAACTTACATGAGTTTAAGTTTTACAAGAAAATATCTTCGATATAAGTGAATCTACGGAAAGTAAAAGTTATACTTCATTATATCCTCTTGCAAAAACAACCTTAGAAGTAGAAAGTAACCTTAGAGGTAGAAAGTGAAGAATGGATAGATGATGATATTGATATATAACCAATCTTTGTTATTTCACAAATTGATAATGAATATTAGATTTTGAATTTAATGGAAAATAATGAGTCTTCATCATATTGTGAATCTAATTAAAATTTTCAAGAACAATGCAATATTGGATATTTATCATTTTGTCAATTATCTTTACATTCTATGGAAAAAATTTGCAATTTTCCAATAAAAATATTCCGAAAAAAAATGTTGAATATCAATAATAATCTGGAAGAATTTCAAAAGAAATATTTAATAAAGATGTTACAAGAACATTTTTTTACTTATGCATGGGAATACACTGACATGAAAGGAATTGATCCTAATATTTGTATACATCATATTTACATTGAAGAAAATGATAAACCAATCCGACAACCTCAGAGAAGAATGAATTCAAATTTGAGAGAAATTGTTAAAAAGGAATTACAAAAATTATTAAATGTGAATTTCATTTATCCAATATCAGATAGGCAGTGGGTTTCACCATTGGTAATTGTTCCTAAAAAGAATGGAAAATAGAGAGTATGCATTGACTATAAGGAATTGAATAAAGCTATCTTAAAAGATCAGTTTCCACTTCTTTTCATAGATCAAGTTTTAGACACATTGACACAAAAGAAATATTTCTCGTTTCTATATGGTTTTAGTGGATATAACCAGATCCATGTAGCTCAAGAAGATCAATAAAAACCCACTTTTACCTATCCATGGGGAACTATCCTTACCGAGTACTTCCTTTTGGGTTGTGTAATGCACCTGCAACATTCCAAAGGGAATTTTTATGAATCTTTCTGATCTAATTCACGATTGTGTGGAAGTTTACATGGATTATTTTACAGTTTATGGAAATTCTTTTGAAGAAGCTCTTAAAAATTTGGAAAAAGTTCTCATTAGATGTAAGGAAGCAAATATCTCATTAAGCCACGATTTTTTTTTAATGATTTTTATTGAGGGGATTGTTTTAGAACACCATATTTCAAGAAATGGAATTAAAGTGAACACATCTAAAGTAGAAGTTATTTCTAAATTGCCAATTCCAACTTGTCAAAGAAATGTTAGAAGTTTTCTTGGTTTTACTGGTACTATAGAAGATTCATAGAAAACTTTACAAAAATTGCATCTCCTCTTTTCAAATTGCTTATAAAATACTGTGAATACAATTGGAGTTATGATTACCAAAAATCTTTTGAAACATTGAAAGAAAAAATTTCTGAAGCACCCATTTTAAGAGGGCCAAATTGGAAATTACCTTTTCAAATTTCAACGGATGCTTCAAAAACATCATTAGAAGTTGTACTAGGACAGAAAGATTTAACTTCTTACGCCATGTACTATACTAGTAAAAATTTGACTCCTGCAGAGTTATACTATGCTATAATAGAAAATGAGTTTTTCGTTGTTGTCCATGCCATCAAAAAATTCATGCATTACATTTCTAGCTATGAAATCTTTGTACATACAGGTCATTCTGCAATTAGGTACTTAATGAATAAACCAATTAATAATGGGTGTGATCATACCAGCATTAATGCACCGGATCCCATCAGAACTCCGTAGTTAAGCGCACTTGGGCTGGAGTAATACTGGGATGGGTGACCTCTCGGGAAGTCCTAGTGTTACACCCTCCCCCCTTTTAGACCCACGGGGGTAGGCGAGTTGGTAATCACAATGCGGTGAAGTTCGTTAGAAAGGCGGGATCTGTACTGAAGGTCACGAGTTCAATTCCCTCGAACTACCCAGAGCTGTGGAGAGGGGCAGGCACAATTTCCCAGGGGTTATAGTGGTAGCGGTCAGAATTGACCCCGTGTAACGCAAGTTACGAGGCTGCTCCAGTTGCTGATTCCTCTGTTAACAAAAAAAAAGAATAAACCAATTAATAATGGCATAATTACAAGACGGTTATTGTTGTTACAAGACTTCAATATTACTATTTTGGATTAACCTGGATAAAAATACAAAACTGCTGATTTTCTATCTAAGATTCAAAATGATAATAATGATGTACCTGTAGAAGATAATTTTCTTGATGAATATCTTTTTGCAATATCTATTAAATCTCCCTGGTTTGCAGATATTGCTAACTATTTGGCTATTGGGAAGTTACCATATTATTTGTCTCCTCGAGAGAAAAGAAAGGTAATTCAAATTAATGCATCTTTCTCATGGATAAATGGAGAATTGTACAAAATAGTGCCGCATCTGATTATTCGAAGATGTGTCAAAGAAGATGAAGTACCATAAATACTAAAATCTTGTTATGATGAGCCATGTGGAGCACTTCACGGACAAAATAACTATTTACAAAGTCCTTCTCTTAGGATATTATTGGTCTTCCCTTTTCAAGGATGCCAAAGAATATGTAAACAGATGTGATAGTTATCAGAGAATGGGGAAATCTATTCCTTTAGATGAAATGTCTCTACAACCTTAGGTACTCATTAAACCTTTTGAGAAATGGGCTCTAGATTTTGTTTGTCCAATTAATCCACCATCCAGACAAAAAAGGTACATTCTTGTTTGCACTGATTATGTTACAAAATGGGTAGAATCTAAAGCACTTTCTTTTGCTACTGAAAATGTTGTAGTTTCATTTCTTTTCCAGGATATTTTTACTCATTTTGGTGTTCCAAGGGAGACTGTGACAGATCAAGGAACTCAATTTACATCCAAGTTGGTACAAAAGATAATGGAGGAATATAAAATCAAACATTGGAAGTCCACTCCATATAATCCATAGGAAAATGGGCAGGTGGAATCCACCAATAAAGTAATTGAAACAATTCTTACCAAGATTGTGCATCTACATAGAAGAGATTGGGAAGAAAAGCTTCCAGAAGATTTATAGGCATACCATACCACAAGGAGAAACACTACAGAACATACTCCCTATGAACTTGTTTATGAGAAGAAAGTTTTATTTCCTGTTGAATTTGAAATAATGACCTTCAAGACAACAATTAAATTAGGTCTTGATCTATCTGAAGAAAAAAAACAAAGAATGGAGCAACTGAATGAACTAGATGATATAAGACAAGATGTTATTCAAAGAACCAATATATTTCAACAACAAAGAGCTAAGTGGCATGAAAAGTACATAAAGGAAAGAAAATTTCAGCGAGGAGATTGGGAATTACTTTTTGACTCAAAGTTTAAAGATTTTCAAGGAATATTTCAAACTCATTGGCTTGGGCCTTATGAGATTGAAATTGTCTTTGATAATGGTGCAGTCAGAATCAGAAGAATTGATGAAGAAAGACTGACCTTCCTTGTAAATGGTCATCAATTGAGAATTTATCACAAGTCATTGACAAAGGAGGAATTTGAAACTTGCAAGACAATATTGATTTGAAGATGATTACGAAGGATTTTCCTTCATCTTCAACTTCATTTATAAATCTTTTTGTTTTCTTTATATATATATATATATATATATATG
>APFE031298758.1:211701-227677 GCA_000404065.3 Pinus taeda | reverse complement strand
AACATGAAAACCAACTCTATTGGCACATTTATACAGAAAATATAGGACGAAAACCAAGTAATTTTGGCACCCTAAATTTTCTTTTTTAATCTTATTCTAATTCTCATTTTCTTTATGTCCCTCTTTTTCTTTCCAGAATAAGTAGCTACATAATTGTTGAGAATCTGCAGCTTTGATGAAATTATGAAGCTAATATTGACAGGAATCACCAACTGGAATGGTTGAAGATTTTAGCAGAAGGAAATGCTCAAGTCCATAGTGGAAGCACGTGAAGACAATTTCACAAGAACAATCAAGTATTAGAATTATAAGTTCGAAGGTATGAAATTATTGGATTTAATAATAAAGGTAAAAACATGACATTATGAAATAATTTATGTGTTGTACCACCATTCGAAATAATGATCATTGTTCTAACTTCAGATTGAGTTATAAATATCATGTCATATCAATGAAGTTAGCCAAAAAAGCCCATTTTTTATTCACCATCATCACGCAAACACTTCATTTTCAAAACCCTGTTTCATTGATAATTATGCTCGCGCGTATTCATTATACTCTATTTCTCAAGAGTTATTTCACTCATTTCCCTGATTCGTTTCACTCATCTCCATTTTCCATTTCACTCTCGTGTCCATACTCATACTTCTAAACCTAATACCATTCCAAAACACTGTCAAAGAAGTAATTATGAAGCGATAATTTTCCTAGATGGGAGTCATTGTTAGAGTAGAGTTGAACAAAAATAAATTTATGGAAGGTTACCTAGAGGTCAAGAAAATGATGCAGAAAGTATAGTGGCTAGGTTTTATAGAAAACGTTGATGGCTGTGACAGAGAGGTAACCAAATATTTTTCTTAGGCTTTTGATGGAACTAAAGCAAAAATTGGGGACTTCAAAATTGTCATGACAGAGTCCTTCATGGCCGAGGTGACTGGACTACCCAGAATTGGCGAAAGGTGGTTCAAAAGTAGGAGTATTGGAGGGAATGAATGGAAGGCGTTTCTAAAGAATCCAGGTATGGATACTACTATTTTTAGAAAGGGTATTTGAACCACATCTCTAAAGGGTAAAGGGAGGAATTTATTGTTAGTGATTCAGAAGTTCATTAATTGTGAGGGTAGATTTGGTAGCATGTTTTCCTACCATGTTTGTTTAATGATGAACTTTCTTGAAGGCAATGAAATCAATTTACCCTATTTTCTACTTAATAGCTTGAGAAAGTTGTCTGAAAATACACAAAGAAAAAATTATTCCATTGAAAACACTTTATATTATCATGGCCTTGTAAAGATGCTTATTGAAGCCTATCTTGAGAATCTAGGAGATAACTAGGATAATTTCTTAATTAGAAATCATTTTAAAGAAGTTGAACAAGGAGAACCAAGTAGTAATAAGATAAGGAGAAGCAGAAGAAATTTGTCTGAAAATCCTACTGATAACCCACCTCAACCATAGCAGCATTCTAAAGATGAACATCCTCTTGCAAATGTTTTAGAAAATCTAAAGAAGAAAACTGTTAGAAGAAAGAAATTCAGTGAAAAGGAAGAAAATAAACCCAAGGAGAAAACAAAGGAAACAAAGAAGGCCAATACAGAATAGAAGAAAGCTCAAAAACAAATTCCTCTCTCATCTACCATAAGGAGAAGTGCAAGACTTAACAAAATGGTAGAGGAGTCATCTCAACAATTCACGGAGTTTGTTAATTTGGAAGAGGAAGAGGAACCATAGGTTCCATCACCAGCTTTATCACCAGTGTCATCACCAATTAATAATCCAGTGAGAAGAACACCAGAGATTGATCCAATAAAATAGGCGATATATGAATATATTGAGTCTCTACAGAAAAAGGCTACATAAAAGGTATTTTATTCTTCATTTCAAGGAAAATAAATTCAATCTGATAGTCTACAAGGCCCTCTAATTGTGAATACTTTGAAGCAAGAATTTTTTGAATTAGAGACACTGAACAAACATCTAAAACAAGAACATGAGACATTAAAGATGCAAAATGACATTCTAAGAACCAAAAATGATAACATTATGTTGCATCTAGGCTTATGGTAGGAAAAGAACAAAAAGTTAAAAGGAGAAGAACAAGTCTCTCAAGAGAAAGGTCATAAGTTTGAAATACAAAATTTTGATGAAGAAGCCCAGGATGGCAATTGCTAAGAAGAAGGTAAAGAAAACAAACTTGGATGTTTTAGCTCAAGCTTCTGAAGGAGTGAAATAACAGAGAAAGGCTATTAGTTTTGAATTTTTGCATGAGGACATGCAATGACCTCCGTGTGGGGGAATGTTGAGCCTCATAATTGATTTTTTTTACACCCTTTTTCCACCTATTTTAATCCTTTTCTATCATCATAATCACTCAATGGGAAACAAATCACAGATTCTATGGCATGGCAGGTATATAAAAGTCTTGCATTTCATAAGTTAATAATGTTCTTTATTATTAGTCTAATATTTGTTTTAGCTACAGATTGGGATGGTTTTGCAGCGAATGTCTGATTCTGCAGCTAAGTCCATTATTTCATAGGTTCTAAGGTGCCCGTTGGAGTGAGAAATATATGGGAAGATAGTGATCAATGCACTCCATGATTTCTTCCTACCTTCATGAACCAAATCGATTAAGGAAGCTTCCAGTTACATGGTCCAAGGAAAAATTCAACTCTGTCAGCTACATAGGCGAGCAAGGAATGATATATACACCTAACGATTTTCGTTGTTAAAAGAAAATCATTAACGAATTTCATTATGATATCTTTCATAGTTAATTTTAGTATTTTGTTAAGCGAAGCTACGCATGAAGCTCTAAACATTTAATGATATGGGCTTTATAAAAAGACTTCATAAGCAAGCATAAACATAATGATTTTATTATGCGACAGTGAGAATTAAAACTATGTTTTCAATTCAGTTATAAAGAATCCTTCTTATTTCAATGGATGGTTGATTATTCAATTGGATCTCATGACCATCTGCTTATGGAGGTCCCCTTCAAGTAGTAAGGTTCCTTTATGTTTTTAAGTAGAATTTTCTTATATCATTTCGTAAGCTTATTTTCTAGATGCATCCTGTAGAACGTTTTCCTTTGTTGATTTTTGAGTTAAATAGCAGCAATGTGATTGTCTTGTTAATGAATTTTATTTATTGATTCAGGAGCACATGACTTGAGTTTAATAACTAACGATAACAACAGTGAGAGTTTGAATTTAGATTAAATTTGCAATTCTTAAAAACAGAGGATTTGATTACAAGTTTTATTTCAAGCAAGGGTGATTTATGATTTTGAGCAAGTGAGAATATATTTTCAATCCATTTCGGATTTTCATGCAAGAGTGTGGTATTATGATAGATGATTTGATTCCTTTGAAGAATTTAGTTTCTTTCAAAGCATAATTAAGACATATAGGAGTTAAATATCATTTTACAAGTGTGAGATTGATTTATAGTTCTGAGATTTTTATATGTTGTGTGGATTTCTTAATTAGATATAATTTTTATAAGAGTGCAATTAATTTTCATAAGCATGGGATTGATTTATTTTTATGTAGAGTTGTAAAAGTTTCTTTTGAAGTAGTTGATAAAAGAGTGTGATCATTTTATTTTCTAGGAGAAATTGCTATGCTCATGTGCATTCCAATAACTTAATTTAGAATCTATATTTCGATGAATCAGTTTAATTTAGATGTGTGAATAACAAAGGACTTCCAGTACATACAATGCACTTACGCTTCATTATCTTACTAGCTCTGGTCGATAATTTATGCAAGTAATTTAAAGTTAATTAAATTACCAAACACCATGCATGCAAAAATTAGCAAGAAATCATACAAGTAACTTGATACCTATAAGTAATTTGGTTGTAGCCACTAGATCCCAGGCTTCCTTTCTTGATCTTTGCTTCCCTCTGCTTCTTTTTCCTTCCTTATATTTTCTCCCTTCAATGCAAGAGTGCTCCCAGATTCTCTAAGTATCCAAGAGTATGAGAGAGAGAGAGTAGCGAGAGAGAGCTTGAAGCTAAAATTGACAAAAGGTTCTAAACTGATCCTCAGAAGAATTTTTATTAATGAGGCCTCTATCTTCAACTTTCATTATTTTCCCTTCATTTTCCTCCTCACATGCAACCTATGACCTTTCACCTTCCTTTTCTCCTAATTTCCTTTATTTTTATAATTAAAATGTCAATTAATGCCTCTTGCATTTTGAAAGCCTTTTCCATTTCCTTTGCCAATTTCCCTTAGCCATAATAAACCAAATGAACACCCACACCAGGATGTTTTGCCCAAAAGCTTGGAATAAGTGTCCCATGACCTTGCTTATTATTTTTTACCTTTATTAACTTTATTACATGGATTTTTAAACTGGGGTTGTTACACTGCATTAGGGTTATTTTCTCATGCTTCAATAACTTCAATCTCCCATGGTATATTTGGAAGCTTTATTGCAAAAGAAGATGTGTTTAAGCCATCTAATACATCATCAATCCCAGACACCCCATCCAAGATTGCAAATAAGTGCATTGTCTATATCTAGTAAAGTAATAGAATTAATCATATGTGACATATCTATTGCAATTTCAAGTAACTCGTCAATTGCATTATAATCAAATTGAACATCACGATAATATGGACCATTCTTAATCTTACATAATAATACATCCAATATTCTTTGTTTTTTGATAGTAAAATCATAACTCGATTCTTGTTGACATTTTTTTTATCAAAATAATCATCAAATCTAAGTCTTGAATATGTTGATGTAACGCTAGGGAAACATCTTTAACCTCTTGGGGAAAACCAATGGTGTTTCCTCTATATTTGTATTGTCCACCTATTGAGTGCATAAGTTGCAAAAATTATAGAGGCACACACTATTAATATCTCTTCAACTTGTGTGAGCACTAGAAGGACTCGAGGTTGCTTTCCTAGATCCATATGGTTCTTAGATCCATATTGCACATGTATTGATTTTGAACAACTGAATTGTAGCATATGACTCCTTACACACATGATTATTTGAACATCCACTAATCTACCAATTCAATCATGAAATTTTTGATGTGCAATATTCATATATTGAAATGTATCAAATATATCATTTTCAATTTGAATTTCTTCAGGTGACTCTTTTTTTGCATGATTTTTCTCACTAAGAGCTACTCTTCTTTTTTCATAGGATTTTCTTTCTCAGGATCATTTTTCTTCGTGAGATATATACTTATTTTTCTCATAGAATTATCAATTTCTTAAAACTCAAAATTTTGGAGATGTTTTTGGAAAATTTTAGTTGAAACTTTTCAAAATTCAAGTTATGGTTATCAAACCATATAATCTTAGGTGCCATTGGTTTTTGAGAGTGTTGAACGTATTTCGACCTTGAAAATATGCATGGGAACACTTGTAAATCAAGATTTTATGTGATAAATAACATATGTTTTTGTGAAAAATTTACTGTCTAAGAAAAATTGTCATCTCGTTAGACAACTCCAATACAAATACTTTGGAGAGGAAATTCTTTAAATTACATGTAATGGGCAGGTGGGTATAAGACATGGTTTGAAATGTGTATCCCTAGTACTGTCTAGAGTGATGGGTTAGGTCTACAATATGTGGTTTTCATACACATGGTTTTGGTGACCATGGTACCTTGAATCTCATTGTTTACATAATACTTCATATCACAATGATCACCAATTAAACTACATCCCATGAGAAAAAATGTAAACAATTATATATATTATATATATATTATATATATATATATATATAAAACTATGAAAATATCTGATAGTTAATAAAAATATTATAATAAAATAATTTCAATATCTATTATAAATAAATATTTTCATATTAAATCAAATATTAACAATGTTTATATATATAAAACAATTAAATATATTTTCCTATTAAATCAAATATTACAATATTTGATATATAAAATGATTGAAAATTCACCTATAATACTATAAATAATAGTTAAAAAAATTCAAATATGATTATAAAGAAAAATATACCAATCTTGAATGCAATTAATCCATATATATATAATATATATAATAAAATTTAACAAAATTTACTCATCCAAAAACATAAAATAACTACACAGTTAACTAATCCAAAAACATAAAAATATATAATAAATTTAACCAACTTAACTCGTTCAAAAACATAAAATAACTACCCAATAAAATAATCCAAAAACAAAAAAATATCTAATAAATTTAACAAAATTAACTCATCCAAAAAGATAAATTAACTAAATTAACTAATCCGAAAACGTAAAATAACTACAAATTAACAATAGAATTTTCTCACTGATGTTGGGAATTGGCCAAATTATGTTGACAATGTTTGGTACAAACCAAAGACATAGTTGAGATGGTGTGAGTTATCTTGCATAGTGCAGTCACTCATTTGAATCCGAAGGCTATAAACACATTTGTTAAATATTTTCAAAGTTTCATGATATCGTTGTGGTCATACTTATACTCACCAAGTATTGGGCTTAGGTGGAAGGTTATAAACATATTGGTTAAATATCTTCAAAGTTTCATGATATCGTTGTTGTGATACTTGATACTCACCAAGTATTGGGCTTAGGTCTTATAAAAAAGAAATTTCAATGCGTAGGTATACACAAATGAGTCAATTACAGAGAAAGAATTGTCTGCCTTACAATTGCAACCATGATTGTGCCCTCACTGGGAATTCTGAATCGCTCCCTCTACCAAATCTAATATCCTTTCCTACCTTACTATCTGCTTCATCATCTTTACTTAAATCAGCATCATTATTGTACAAGAACAGTCCTTGTCTCGGGTTGTTTGCTCATCAACGAAGATAGCAAGGAAGGAGGGTTGTGGGTTTGGGCATGGGAAGTTCCATGAGAATCCACTGCATTACAATCCAGAGTATTGAGGTGTCCAGCATCAAAATCATCATCAAAAGGGGCAGGCAAGTTTAGGTCCAATAGTTCCACTCGTGCAGGCAGCTGCTGCAGGATAGGGGTCTCCTTGTCGCCACAACTAGTAGTGATGGTATCTGAAGCTCCGGTGCCCCAGTGGCATCTCTTGTGACCACCCAAAGCCTGACCTGAAGCAAAACCTTTTTTACAGATTGAGCATTCATGGATCCTTGGAATCTTCTTACCTGAAATGGCAGCAGCCTCAATTGTCCTCGTTCCATCTCTGGCTTTGGGACCGGATTCCTTAGTCCTCTCCTTTGCAGGAGGCTTGTGGAAATTGCGAGGCAGATGAGAGCCTGATCCAGTACTGAGCTCGTCAGCTATGTCTTCGTCTAGGGTCTCATTCTCATCCTCTGTCTGTGTAAAACCGCCCTTGAACTTAACGTGGCTAGTGCTGTGGCCTCCCAGAGCCTGATACGAATGAAAAGCCTTGTTGCATGTGGTGCACTTGAACTTGCCCTTCTTATCGTCCTCATCATCATCATAAAGAGTGGCATTTTCATTAATTTTCTTATATTTGACCTTGTTGCTCATGGATTTTGGAAGCTGGGAACCATTATTGGGAAGCTTGAGGTAACCCGATTCAGGATCTGCAACCCCAACTTGAAATTGTGGGTTTTGAGGAGTGTTTACTCCATTTGCAAGCATTACAAGACACAGGGCCATGTCCTCTTCTTCACTATTGGTTACTGAAAGAAGTTGTTCATGCGGATTACGTTGGAGTACATACCCGGGTCTTTTGAATCTCTTTTCCTTCACCCACTTATCAAACCTTGTTAAATTCCCACTAGGCTGATCAATCTCCATCTCAACCTCAGAATTACTGTCTACGCTTTTTTCTTCTTCGTCTTTGGGCTCATGTTTATGCGATTCTTCAAGGCGGTCATCACCACTATCTTGATGCGTTTCACAGCAGCAGTTCATGTGACCAAACAGGCCTTTCCAGGAACTGAATTCCTTCCCACACAGATCGCAATTTAGAGAAGAATCGATGGAATCGGAGTCGAGCCCCTGACTCAACAGAAACGAATCATCCCAATATGCAAACTGGCAAGTACGCTTGGGATTCCTTCGCAGAGCAAAAATTAGATTTTCCCCATTACCATCCAATACCTCTTCATCATCCTTCTCCTCCATTGACTGGTCATCCGAAACTCTGGGTCTCTTGCTCTTCCGAAATTCAGTTTCAATGAATTTGTCTGCAGGCATGCAGGCGGGGAGGTGGGCTCTCATGTGACCGCCAAGAGCTCTTCCCGAAACGAATCCCTTGCTGCAAATCTTGCAAAGGTATCTCGAACTCTCAACTGGGTGCTCTCTTCCTTGACTTTGTAACAACTCCATAGCTTGGGAGGTGGGATACAATATATCCACCGTGGTCATGCTGTAATACTCCACCTTCTATGCTAAGCTTCCTTTGTTTCCACAAAGTATAAATCAATAAACCAGTAGACTGATAATGCAATCTCTACTCCAACTTCAATTCTAACCTTCCTTTCTCCACACACAAAGAGCGTATAATTCAATAAACCAGTGGACTGAGAGTGCAAGCAATTCACAGAAGCAACACCTAATAGAGAACCGACTCCAACTATTTATCGAAGAAAAAACGTGCGGGCGAGGGTTTAATTGCGTAGGAAACAGGCTTCTGAATTGAATGCGAATGGTTTGAGAGATGAAATTGGTGTGGATAACTTGCAGATAAAGGAATCGCAAGCAAACAACGAAGGTAAACAGAAAGATCGTGGAACTGGGCAGTGAAGGAGTGTGGAAGTCTTCTTCCTTCTTCTCTTCGCTCACCTGTTGCCTGCGAGTCTTCTTCCGAGCATTGGCCTCGCCGACTTCGTAGACCGTTAGAAATAATAATGAAATCTCATGATTGGTTTTGCGGATTGCTGCGAACTTGTGAAATTGTTGTAAGATAGTACGAATTCTTTGGAATTTTAATATATAAAAAAATCTTCCCTTGAGAGACGATGCTCGCCCTCAACTCCCGCCTGCCCTGTGGATTAATGTAGATTCTGACTGGGATGCTGTGAGATGAAATTGGTGTGGATAACTTGCAGATAAAGGAATCGCAAGCAAACAACGAAGGTAAACAGAAAGATCGTGGAACTGGGCAGTGAAGGAGTGTGGAAGTCGTCTTCCTTCTCTTCGCTCACCTGTTCCCTGCGAGTCTTCTTCCGCGCATTGGCCTCGCCGACTTCGTAGACCGTTAGAAATAACAAAGAAATCTCATGATTGGTTTTGCGGATTGCTGCGAACTTGTGAAATTGTTGTAAGATAGTACGAATTCTTTGGAATTTTAATATATAAAAAAATCTCTCCTTCAGAGACCCTGCTCGCCCTCAACTCCCGCCTGCCCTGTGGATTAATGTAGATTCTGACTGGGATGCTGTGTTCGTCATCAAGTGGCTGGGCTTACGTTTCAAAATTAAATATGACAAATTAATGACTTTTCAAGATTAAATATCATAAATTAATGACCAGTGTATTGATTTTCTATTTTATAAAAATTATGTGATATTTTGATATCTTTTAAACATAAATTTTTAAATATAAATCTATAAATTATTTTTGTTGGGTAACAATGTCCATATAAAATATAAATTAATAATATGATTGTTTTTAATATATTTTTTTAAGTATGTTTTAAAATTATTTTGTTTGGGTAAGACTTCGTTAGGGAATAAGTTAATGGTTCAAGATCTAGAAGCATTTACGAACTATCAATCAAAAAATTGAGGTATCTCAAGTCATGATTTGTATTTCCTTGCTTTTTGTATAGGTGAAAGATGTGCTTGTAGCCGGTTTCTGAACACTGCTAATGAGTGGTTGATCGATAAGGAATAAATGATGAGGCTGGGGTTACTCACATGCGAGGTGGTGGTATGATTGGCTCAAGATCTAGAAACATTTACGAACTATCAACCAAAAAATTTTAGGTGGTATGATTTTCCTTAAGTAATAGTGATGAATTAACTTGGATTAACAGATAGCAACAAGTGATAGTTGTCTTCACAATTAGTTTGATAAATAAGTGATGGTTTTTCTTAAATAATAATGATAAATTAGCTTGTATTACCCTATAGTAACCAATTTTAATTTAACAACTTAGTTATAAAAAGTTTTTTCAATAAACAAAAAGCAAATTTTGTATTTGAAATCTAACTATATATATTAAAATTGAAAAAAAAAGTGAAAATAGCAATCCTCATGTACAATAAATACAACCCTATATTATCTCTTACTAAATACTTTCCAAAAACCACAAATGAAATAAAATTATATTAAACCTATTTGAATTACAAAAATTGAATAAGGTTATTTTGTACTATGTCCCTATCTAACAGAAAAGATGTATGACTTTTCTAGAAAAATTTAAGAATGATGCCTTCTACAATATCAACCACATTTACTAATATAATTGTGCTAGTATTGAACTACTTAAACTGAATTTGCAATATAAATCTCATACAAAAAAGGTAAACGTCTTATAAAATTCGTTGAGCTAGAAATAAAATACAAAACCCGCTTATGTTTAATTTTGAAGTTTGATTAAGATGCTAATTTACTGTCATTAATTTGGAAATAAAATACAAAACCCACTCATGTTTAATTTTGAAGTTTAATTAAGATGCTAATTTACTGTCATTAATTTGGATTAGGTTAATTTACAGTATAATTTGGATTATATTTTCAAATATTTCTCCAAAAAGTCAATTAGCGGAATTTGTTTTTAATAAAATTTTCCACTAAATTTTTTATCACGGACTACGTCTTCTTTCCGGATAAGACTCATAGTAGAATTTTGACACGAATAAGACTCCTGCCAATTTTGACAAGGAAATACATATTTTTTTCCTTAAATTTCATAGAAACTTCCTAGAAAGCATTGCCGATTTGTTTGAAGAGCAAATTTTCCACTAAATTTTTTATCACGGACTACGTCTTCTTTCCGGATAAGACTCATAGTAGAATTTTGACACGAGTAAGACTGCTGCCAATTTTGACAAGGAAATACATATTTTGTTCCTTAAATTTCATAGAAACTTCCTAGAAAGCATTGTCGATTTGTTTGAATAGAACTCCATAAACGGAGGATTAGTTTTTAGTTATTTTCCATCTTAAATAAAAATGAAAATTATATTGCCTTTATGACCTTTTTATTCATTTGTTTAATTGAAATTTTTCCATCAAATATATATAATTTTAATATTTTTTTGGAAAATTACATTTTTATTTAGTTAATAAAAATATTGACTCTGACCAATTATTTTAAAATAATTTAGTTATTAAAAGATAAAAAATTAATAAAAATACACTTTTATTTCATCTATTTATAATAAACACAAAATTTCTCCACTCAAGTGAGTGTTAAACACAAAATTTCTCCACCAAAGTGAGTGTCAAAGTGAGTGTTAAAGTGGATGATAGGACCAAGGGCATTACTCCCACATACGTGGAAACAAGAATGTCAATGAACACAAAATTTCTCCACTAGGGTGAGTGTCAAAGTGGATGATAGGACCAAGGGCATTACTCCCTACATATGTGGAAACAAGAATGCCAATGATATATTGTAATGGGTCTGGTGAACATTCTTGATGCAGATAATGGTATAAGAAACATGGGAAATGAAGGCGTGGTGAGGGTGGTGAGATCGGAGATGAAACTTGGAGATTTAGGTTCTTCTGTGCATGTTGAGCAGTGTCTCCTTGGTGTCAGGCCAGGCAGTAACTCCACCAAATCAATTCATATTTTATTCCTTTAGTTTGGACTTTATTATATACATGAGGGAGAGACTGTTCACTTCATCTCCTGATGAATGTTCATATTTCTTATTATTTATTTACATCAATTACATTTATTCACCCAATCTTGATGATTAGGTGTCAACATTCCCCCCCTTAATTTGAAGGGATGTTGGTGAGTCCAAGCATCATTCTGAATCATTCAAGCTTTTCTCTTCCAAGCGCTTTGGTGAAGATGTTTGCAGTTTGCTTATTAGTGGAACCATGATGGAGATGGATTGTTTTAGCCTCAACATGATGTCGAATCAGATGATATTTAGTATTGATGTGCTTTGTTCGATCATGGAACTTTGGGTTCTTGGCCAACTTTATTGTAGAGGTATTTTCAATCATGAGTGGAGTCGATTGTACTTGTTTTACATGCAAATCTTCAATAATTTTCCTAAAACACACAATTTCTTTTGTTGCCTCAGTTGTTGCCACGTATTCTTCTTCTGTTGTGGAATCTGCTGGAACTGATTGTTTGCGTGATCTCCAGGAGACAGCTCCTAATCCAAGACTCATAGCATATCCTGAAGTAGATACCCCAGTTTCTTTGTCTCCATCGAAGTCTGACTCAGAGTATCCAATCAAGCTGAAGTCGTCCACTTGTGTGTACTTGATTCCAAAGTCTTGAGTTCCCTTCAAATACCTTAGAACTCTTTTTGCAACAGACAGACTAATGTTTCTCACAAGACTTTTGCATAAACCTGGAGAGGATTCCAACAACAAACGAAATGTCTGGTCTGGCAGTAGTTAGGTAGTTGAGACTTCCTACAAGTTGTCTATACTTTGTCGCATCCTCAAATTCTTTTCCTTCAATAGATGTGAGCTTTAAATTTTGTTCCATTGGAGTAGTAAGAGGATTGCATTCTGTCATGCCAAACCTAGCCAATAGATCTCCAATGAACTTCTTTTGAGAAAGAAATATGGACTTCGGATGTTGAGTTACTTCAATACCAAGATAGTAATGAACATAGCCCAAATCAATCATTTCAAAAAATTTTCCCAATTCCTTCTTTATGGATGCAATGTAGCTTTCATTGTTCCTTGTCACCAAAAGATAATCTACATATACCACAAGATATACAACTTTTTTTCCAACTTTCTTGACAAATAAAGTTGCATCATCATGATCATAATGTTTGAAATTGAGTTTCAGAAGATGCTCGGTTAGTTTTTCATACCAGGCTCGTGGTGCTTGTTTGAGGCCATAAAAGGATTTCACAAGTTTGCATGCTTTATGTTCATGTCCTTTCACAACAAATCCTTCAGGCTCAGACATAAAAACATTCTCTTTTAGATCTCCACTCAAGAAAGCAATTTTTACATCCATTTTGATGGACTTTCCAACTGTTCTGAGTTGCTAGGGCAAAGAGTATCCGGATGGTAGCCCATTTTGTTGTGGGGGCAAAAGTCTCCTCATAATCGACCCCTTCCTTCTGCAAAACCTTTTTCCACAAGCTTGGCTTTGTGCTTGTCAAGTGAGCCATCAGCTTTATACTTGTTCTTGTAGAGCCACTTGTAGCCAATTGGTTTGGTTCCTAATGGAGGATCAACTAGCTTCCAAGTGCCATTCTTTTTGAGGGCATCATACTCCTTTTGCATCACTTCTTTCCATTCATCATGAGAAGCAGCTTATTTGAAGGAAGTTGTCTCAAAATCTGTAGACAAATTCAATTCACAATCAAAAGAAACATTCATATCAACAAGTGAATTAGATTCATCTACATCACCTCCATTTTGCCGATTTGAATTTCTAGTTCCTGTCTTTCCAACCTCATCAGGATGAACACTTTTAAGTGTCTTTGTCAGCCACTTTGGGGGACATTTATTAGATGGTCTAGGTTGCTCCGTTGATTTAGTTAGGACTGAATCAAGATTGAGTCTCCCAATTCTATCAGTCACATCACTTAAAGCATCATTCATTGTTGGAATTTCATGCGGGGGAGAGAGTTTTTCAGAAGAAGATTCCACATGTTGATCTAGTATAGGAATTTCCCCTTCAAGATGTGGAATCTGATTATCAAATTCTTGAAATGATTTTGCTTTTGCAAATCTATCCAAGCGATCAAGTTGTCGCTCGACAACATTGTTAGTTTTGGATGATTCAAGAAAGATTACATCTCTAGATACAACAAACTTTTTATTGACTTCATCATAGAGACGATATGCTTTGGAGGTGTTTGAATACCCCAAGAAGATACACTTACGACTTCTAGCACCAAGTTTGTTTCTATGTACCTTTGGTATCAAGGCATAACAGGTGGAACCAAAGACCCTGAGATGCTTTACTGAATGAATGTGCCCATACCAAATTTCATATGGAGTATTGTTTCTAATAGCATTAGATGGAAATCTATTCTTTATATATGCAGTACATAGAACAACATCAACCCAAAACATTATTTTTACATTTTTGAAGAGAAGCATGGATTTTACCATATTTAAGATTGTCCTATTCATTCTTTTAGCTACACCATTCTATTGGGGATTATAAGGCACATTTGTTTGATGTTTGATCCCATGTTGGCGAAGATAGTTTTCAAATTCATTTGATGTGTATTCTTTTCCATTATCAGTGTGAATAGACCCAATATAAGATTGTGCATCATTTTCAATCCATTTATGAAAATTCTTGAATGTTTGAAAAGCATCAGATTTGTTCTTCAATAAATAAACCCAACACATTCTGGTGTAGTCATCAATAAATGTCATCATATATTTATTTCCATTTACAGAAGGAACAGGCATTGGACCACATAAATCTGAATGAATGAGTTCAAGTTTTCTATGTGCTCTTGAATGGGAATAATGAAAAGACTATTTGCTATGCTTTCCTAGAAAGCAAGCATCACATTGCTTAAATTTCCTAGGAATTGTAGGCAAACCAGCAACACTATTTTTCTTCAACAAGCGGAGGTTGTCATAGTTCAAATGTCCAAATATAGCATGCCATAATAAACTTGATGGAAGTGTACCTTCTTCATAGTGAGAATTGTATGAGAAATGTTGTGCATGAGCAGTGGTACCTTGCAGCTTGAGAAGCCTTTCTTCTTCTATTCCCCTCATGACAAGTGAGTGGTCAGATGCTTTTCTCACTTCAAGCTTACCATCAAACATATGAACAGAGTGACTGTGCTGGTGGATGTGGACCAAGGACAATAAGTTTCTCTTCAACTGTGGGAGATATAGAACATGATGTAGAAGAAAGTCTAGAAGACCAGGCAATTTGAGCCTGATTATGCCAAGCCCTGATGGCTTGATTTTTGATTGATCTACAAAGTATATTGCTCCATCAACATTATCAGTAAATTCTTCAAAAAAATATTTTCTATGAGTCATGTGGCAAGTTGCTCCTAAATCAAGAAACCAATCATCTTTCCAAGAAGCAAGTGAACCATGAAATAAGTCTTCATTTACTCCAATATTGTAGTGTGCCACAACATAATGAGTGGATTCAGGTGCTTGTTGGGTCAAAAATGCGGATGCAAATTAGAGTTTAATTTAATGTCAACCCGGGAAGGTAAACTTAGAAGTGCCTATCTAAAATATATAGTTCTAGAAATATTTCTATTTTGTCGGAGATCTTATGGTTCCCTTACAAGAACACATGGATTTTAAGATTTCTTCCAACAATTAGAATATCTAACAAGAATCTAATTCATTTATGTAATATATGAGGAAAGAGGCTCCTAACTTAGGAGAACCAGGTTGTCCTTCCTTACAATACTACTTTCATGAAGATAAATCTAAGAGCACTAATTAACAATGGCTTATGATGCAAAAGATCTAAAAGAAGAGGCTCCTAACTAAGGAGGTCCAAATTGTCCTTCTTCACAATCCTACTATATCACAATCACCATTGCTTCAAACCAGAAATGAATAAAAACATAAATTAAATTATACCAAACATAAGCATGCAAGTGAGGCCATGGGGGCCCTCCATAACTCCACAAGCATACCACTTCAAAGGGAACTCAAATGTAGAAGCAACAAAATCAAAGTATGAGTCTTTATTTCAAAATCTCCATCATAATGTAAAAACCAACTTTCTAAGATTACAAATGAAGATTCCAAGATTACAAATGGAGGAGATTGTACTCCTATTTATACAATGGAATGAGATAACAAACTCGTAATGATGATCCACTAATCTCTCTTTTAGTTCCATACATCTCTCAACCATCTAGACACATAACCCCCTTTTGTCCTTG
>APFE031298758.1:149597-188735 GCA_000404065.3 Pinus taeda | reverse complement strand
TCTTGGAATGTGCTGATATTCTATGTAATCAAATTCTCGTTCCAAGAGACGGACTCTAAAAAATAATCATAATAATACTGGATTTCTAATGGCATAAACTCGATTAAGCTATAATACAATGAGTTTTGAATCTAAACTAACAATCAAACTCCGAATTCCAAATGAAATGGATTCAGATAATAATTCAATCACTACACTATATTCTGCAATGTTGTTCGTTGTTTGACCGAGGCTTACCCCATGCATAGATACTAACTCGTCAGAAGGCGAATAGATAACCCAAACTGCAGAAGAGATGTTCTGTGTACTACGAGAAGCGCCATTAGCAAAACCGATGTATCGTTGGAGAGGCATCGACATCTGCAATATCAAGAGTAAAATCAAGATAAGCAGGAACAATAATGAAAAACACTCTCTAAAGTAAAGCACACATTCCTAATCTAAGAACACACCAAACTTAGAAAGAAACTAGTCTAAAAAAATCTCCACACTAATCTTTTAAGCATAATATTGCTTTAGATAAAGCCCATTCTTAGGTTTACCTAAAGAGACACCGTCAAAATCTTCTAACTCATAGGCCCCTTTTGTTAGCTTTCACTTGACAATATATGGACCATGCCACATGCGTACAAATTTGCCAGCCCCTAGCTTATCGTTTGCTTGATCGTAAAGTAAGACTAGGTCTCCTTCCGAAAAATTGCGGGGTGTAACATTTCGATCATACTGAGCTTTAATCCTTTTGGCATGAGTTTCGACAGCTAATGTAGCATTTCGTCGATTCTCATCTAATTGAGCTAAGTATAATAAACGTTTTTCCTCTTCGGAAGTAGCTGGTAATAATTGCATGGCAATTTGTAATGACAGGATTTTACATTCAATGGGTAATACTGCCTCTAAACCGTAAACCAGTTGAAAGGGAGTAAAACTTGTTGATGTTTTGAATGAGGTTCGGTAATGCCAATTCGACCTATGAATCCCGATGATTTGTCGGATCATAGTGACTAGAACTTTGTTGATTGCTTCAACCAGACCATTTGCCTGTGGGTAATATGGAGTGGAACTATCGTGATGTTGGCCAAGTTGATCTATAAGTTTGATCATCATGATGTTTTGAAAATGACTCCCATGGTCAGTGATAATCGCTTGAGGAACACCAAACCTAGCAATGATATGATTGAAAACAAAAATCACAATAGTTTTGCCATCTGCCGAAAATTTAGGCATCGCCTCGGTCCACTTGGTAAAATAATCTACCGCAAGGATGATATACGCATGCCCCCTGGCCGAGTGAGGGTTACATGTAATAAAATCGATACCCCATTTTGCGAATGGACCAATGGAAATGATAGGATGGAGATGAGCAGGTGGAGCGTGCATCTTACAATAAAAAATTTGGCAATTGTGGCATTTCTAGACTGCAGTGAAACAATCTTTGAATAACGACGGCCAGAAATAGCCAGCGTGCAAAATATTTTGGGTTGTGGCGTACCCAGACATATGACCGCCACATGCTCCAGAGTGACAGTCATTAAGAACCTTTTCAGCCTCATCATGAGTAAGACAACGACGGAAAATAGAATCCACCCCACGATGATAAAGAGTGTCTCCAATAATAGTGTAAGGTTGGGATTGGAAACATATTTTCTGGCGTTGAGATCGTGAAATGTCTAGTCAAAAAGATTGGGTCTGGAGATAGACAATGATGTCTCCATACCATGGATCAACAATGCTGATAAGGAACAAGGATTCATCCGCAATGGGTTCTTCCGCCACATGTTCGGTATCAGCACGAGGGAAGTCACACATTAATTCTGCAAAAACCAAAGACTTCTTTGGTGGCCTTCTCAAATTCCAAGTCAAATTCCTGTAGGATGACAATCCATTTGAAATACTTGCCCCCTAGCAATTGTTTAGTCAAAACGTATTACATAGGGTTACAGTTAGAAATGACCGTGGTTTTGCGTAACAAAATGTAATGACGAAATCGCTTAATAGCGTGGACTGCAGCTAAGGCCAGTTTCTCCACATGTGAATATTTTAACTCAATCGGAGTTAGAGTCCTACTAAGATAATAAATCACATGTTCACTTTTGAATTCATCTTGTTGAACTAAAACCATTCCAATGGTGGAATGGGAAGCAGCGAGGTACAAGAAGTAATCCTGGTTGTAGTTGGGAGGATGCAATAACGGCGCATGGGTCGACGCATGTTTAAGTGCATCGAAAGATTTGTTTGGCCGGATAAATCATTAATTCCTGGAGGATGACAATCCATTTGGAATACTTGCCCCCTAGCAATTGTTTAGTCAACATGTATTGCATAGGGTTACAGTAAAAAATGATCGTGGTTTTGCGTAACAAAATGTAATGACGAAATCGCTGAACAACTTGGACTGCAGCTAAGGCCAGTTTCTCCACATGTGAATATTTTAACTTAGTCAGAGTTAGAGTTTGACTAAGATAATAAATCACATGTTCACTTTTGAATTCATCCTGTTGAACTAAAACCATCCCAATGGTGGAATGGGAAGTGGCGAGGTACAAGAAGTAATCCTGGTTGTAGTTGGGAGGATGCAATAACAGCGCATGGGTCAACGCATCTTTAAGTGCATCAAAAAATTTGTTTAAGTGCTTCAAATTGTTTGGCCGAATAAATCATTCTTGTGGACAAGACTGATTTATTTCTGTATTGAATTCTTCGACGTTGGATGTCATCACCAACTAATGTTTTCGATCCGGAAAGATACTGTTTGTGTGTGATTTGATCTCCTAGATTTATTAGGCGTGTGCTTCAAATTGTTTGGTTCTTTAGGGACTTTAGGTGGTTTTCTTGAGATTTTCTTTGTTTTCATGTGAAGTAATTAAATAATTAATCGTGGCCGAATTACCGAGACAATCCAGTCGACTTCGGGGGCAGCCTCCTGAATTTACACCAAGTCAACTTGAAGGGCTATGAGCTCTTGTCATACCTAGTGAAAGTAGGGTTGGGTCACCGGAGGCCAAAGAGTCTTCATTAATCATACATCCTGATCATCTAGTTCAAGCAACAGAACATATTTCTGAACTGATTTCATTTTCCGAGGTTACTGGTAGTATCACTCCTACTAGCTCATTAGCCAAAGAACCTGAAATCTATGAACTTGTAACTGAACCTACTGCTACTCCATCTACAGGATTTGCTGATCCTATTTCTAGTGGTCCTAGTTCACCCAGGGTAGAAAATATCATTACCGAGAATCTTCCCTCTAGACTCATTTCCATACAAGAAATTGTAAGTTCGAGTCCGAATGAAGGTATAAGCATCCCTAAAAATCAACCAAATATCGAACTTAGGGAGCGTGAATCCATTTTCTACAGTTCCATTAGAGGTGACGATTGGTATATTTCGTTGACTAATTTCTTAGAAAAACTAGGTCTCGTGTCTTCACCACCTCGATTTCCTTTCCATCGAACAGCCAGAGGTTATTATCCTCCTTTGAATATGTTGGGACAATCATCCTTGTTTTCTCAGACGCCAGAAATTTTTTTACATGGCAGTCCTTTTGTTCCTCTTGGGTATCAGTCTTTATCTGGTACGTTTTCAGGAGCATCTCCTCAACCCATCGAATATGTAGTATCTCTTGGTAATAACGGAACTAAACCGTTAAGTGTCGAAGAGATTCTTATGATGTCTGGTACTAATCCTAACCCGCAACCTCAAGGTAGTTCAATACCATCTGGGGGGCAGCCGCAAGGTACTCCAATACCGCCTGGGGGGCAACCTCAAGGTAGTCCATTACCGCCTGGGGGGCAACCCTACAGGACAGTATATCCCTACGGGACAATATTTTCCTCAAAGTCAACCCCAGTACCAATATGTACCTCAAGGTCAATCCCAGTATCAATATGTGCCTCAAGGTCAGTACCAGCCTCAAGGTCATTACCAACTGCAAGGTCATTACCAACCTCAATGTCAATACCAACCTCAAGGTTTTCAACCACCTTCAGGTCAATCATTTGTTCAAGGACCAGGAAATGTACCATATAATTATCAACCTTACACTCAACCTGGTTTTGGTCCTCAATATGCTCAACCTGTTATGGGTCCATACCCCGGAATGAACGTGGTGTGGGATCAACAGACTCCGCAACCCAGTCTGTAGTTGTCATCTCAATCGTGATAGTATTTTATTTCGGCTTCACCCCAACAACCTGTCCAGCTTACTACTCAAACTTCTACACTTGGGGTAGCTCATCAATCTGGGCCTAGTTCACCTCGAACTCCGTCCCATACGTCTGCTGCAACTACTGTGACCTCTGTTCAATCCACTCCACCTATTTCTGGAGTATCAGCAGCTCCAGTTTCTACTGCTCCTGTATCCACTCCTCAGGCCTCTTTACCTCAGTACGGACCTACAATCCAGACTCTGGTTTCGATGCCTGTAGGACAACCTGGGCCTAGTATGGTTGTCACAAGTCAACCCCAATTTACTTATCAATCGTACCAAGGACAGTACCAATTCAGCCTTGCTGTGCAGAACCCGGCTTATCAGTATCAACCATACCCTTGGGTATACTTATCAACAACCTCAACAACCCCAGTATAGTTCGGCTAATCCTAGTTTTCTAGGAGGATATAACATCCCAAATGCAAATCGGATACCCAGTTATCCTGGATATCCTCCTCCTAGGGCTAGTCTTATGACCCCAAGTTTTCGGGATCCGAACCGTCAGTTACCATTTATAGCAACTTTGGATTTTCCTGACTTGTTGTTCCTTACGAACGATCCCATTAATTATCTTATGTTTTGGCCGCCAATGCCGAACAAGTTACCCAGTGACATACCAAAGTTTGAGGGGAAGTCAGGAGAAGATCCGTCTAATCATGTGATGACTTACCATCTTTGGCGTGCATCAAATTCCATTATAGATTATTCAATTCATCTTCATCATTTTCAATGCACTTTGATTGGCCTTGCAGCAAAGTGGTACATTGAGTTTCCACGAAGCTCTTTTTACAATTTTAGTTAGTTAGCCACTTCCTTCTTTACTCATTTTCAGCTGCAAGTCTGATATGACAATGGCACAAAATTATTAACTTCATTAAAGTAGTCGACGTCCACATATATTTCAGACCATATTCATGAATGGTGACGTCGACGTCGTTTAGTGAAAGATTTTATCCCGGACCAAATTTTGGCAGAATAGTTTGTAAAATCGTTTTACCTAAAATAACTGAAGATGTAGCCAAGGTTGGCGTAGTTACCGAAGAGCAAGTAATTCCTCAAGCTCAGTACCTTGACTTAGTTTATACGCAGTCAGGTATATTACACGAGAAAATCCCCGACCTTCTGAAACAAAATCAAATAGCTGCACCTCCCTTAGGGTCTAATGCTGCTGACGGTATGATTGGTACTGTTAATACCAAGAGTAAGAAGAAATCCTCCAAGAATTTTTCTCCTATTATAACTTTACCAGATTCCCCGAAGGGAGAGTCTTCAACCGAAATTTCTGCCGATGTTCATGTCATAGAATCTTCTACGGCCAAATCAAAATCTAACGGTAAGAAGAAAGGCAAGAAGAAAAATAAGCAAAACTCGAAGGAGAAATCTGATAAACCTGAATATACTGATGAGAAACGTAAACCTCGCTATCCTTGTCTCATCTGCGATGAGGAGCATTTTACAAGAGATTGTCCACATCGTGCCAAGGTTGTAAAAATCGTCAAAGGTTCGCAAACACCTGTTGTTTTGAAGGATCATTTTCCAAGTCAAGACAGTAAGATGATAGGTTCTTCCTCTAGTGCCTCGAAGGAGCCCATAATAATGATGTCACATGTAAGGATTGCAACACGATCAGAAGATTATGGAAGTAAGAGTCCTATTGGTGGTAAGGAAGCAGAATCTTCTAATTCAAATCCATCAACCTCAGCTCCGTCTGGTTTCGATCCGCTACAGATCGAGAAACCAAATCCCGACTTGGTAATCAAACCACCCACTAAGGGTATACTTCAAAAGTCAGCTTTCAATCCACATGCGAGAGATGCTCAGAACTATAACATTGTTGAAGATTTAGTTGTTTCACCTTCAACAATGTCGGCTTTGGAAGTGCTACAATCTTGTCTAGCACAGCATAAAATGCTATTGTCGGCTATAGGAGATGTTGATATTCAGGACTCAAACCTCATAGTCTTCGATTTAGAAAATAGTACACCTCGTTTACCTCATCAAATGGCTTTCTAGATTCCAGTGTTAGTAAAAAACAGACCTTGTTTTAGGACTGTGATTGATGAGGGAGCATCAACATGTATTATGTCGATATAGTGTTGGAAAACCCTTGGTTCTCCTCCGCTTAATCAATCCCTGATGATTCTAAAGGCCTTTGATGGTCGGGGGCTTCATCCTTATGGCATTTTGCAGGACTTACCTATAGGGCTAGAAGGAAAAATTGTTAATCTAGATGTGGAGGTGGTTGATGCCCCTCTGGATTACAACCTTCTTTTGGGTCGTAGCTGGTCTTACACCATGACTGTTGTTGTTTCATCAGTCTTTCGGCTTATTAAGTTTCCACATAATGGAAAGATCGTTACAATTGATCAGTTAACTTACTTTTCATCCGAACCATCCTCTGCTGAGAGTATTCAACATGTTGGTAAAACCGTTATCCCTTATAAGGATGTTGGTGTAGGATTAGTTAAAGATTCGGGTTTACTCGAAACTTTTTCATTTCCCCCACCCAACGTACCGTCTCCTTTCACGACTATTCATATGATTTCGTCAAAATCCATTATTCTTGATGATCCTTGGATTGTTCCATTCGATTCCAAGGCAGACTCTCTTGGCGATGCCATGCCTTTAAGTCCCTTTGAAGTTGCTTATCAGGCTGTACAGTAGTTTTCCGACTCAAGTTCAACCAACCTTGATCTAGTGAATGAGATCCATGGAAAATCACTTTCAATCTCAACCTCATATTCAACAACCTTTTCTGAAACTGTTCACACCGATGAACAAATTCGAGAACTGTTGTCTGTTGATGCATTACCATGGGAAGATCTTCATCATCGATCTTCGTTTTTACCTCAGATTGATCATTTTGAAAATCATTTTTCATCTATTTTTACCGCTGAATATGTCCAAGAACCATAGAATCCATTGAAACATCCTGATTCTGAGCAAAATTTAGCCAATATTTCTCGAACGGTTCCTATTGACATTTCAGTCAAACCTGGGATTGTTGAAAACATTCACATAGGTGCTTCTTGTACGGACACTGAAGTCAACCCATATAAAGCCTTATTTCAAGAATTGTGTGACGTTTTTGCCTGGTCCTATGAAGAAATTCCAGGAATTGATCCTTCAATTATTGTTCATGAGATCAAAACCTACCCAGATGCTAAACCCATCCGACAACGTTTGCGTCAGTTACACCCACGAAAATCTGTTGTGATCAAAACAGAAGTTGAGAAATTACTTAAAGCAGGTTTCATTTATCCAATTCCTTTGACGGATTGGGTATCGAATATTGTTCCAGTTACTAAAAAACAAGGGATAATAAGAATATGCATTCACTATAGGGATATTAATCATGCTTGTCCCAAGGAAAATTATCCCACACCCTATATCGATCAAATTATCAATGATTGTGCCGACAGTGAAATTTTCTCCTTTATGGATGGCTTTTCCAGTTACCATCAAATTAACATTCTACCTACCGATCAACCAAAAACGGCGTTCATCTGTCTATGGGGAACATTTTCTTATTGCAAGTTACCTTTTGGATTGAAGAACACCGAGGCAACTTTTCAACGGGCTATGTCCTATGTGTTTCATGACATCAAGCACATTGTACAACCTTATCTCAATGATTTACCAGTGCATTCTTTACGCCAAGCTGATCATGTCACTCATTTACGAGCAATTTTTATGAGATGTAGGCATTATCAAATTAGGCTAAATCCACACAAGTGTGTTTTCTATACAGAAACGGGTCATTTACTGGGATTTGTTATATCAAAAGCTAGCATTCATGTTGATCCTTCGAAGGTCGAAGCCATCGTCAAGTTACCACCTCCTTCGACTCTTCGCTTACTCCAGAGTTTGCAAGGGAAAGCAAACTTTTTACGTCGTTTCATTCCTAACTACGCCTGTTATAGACATTTTTGGGCACTTCAACCCCAATCATAAATGTCCATAAACTCAGGGCTCCTAAGTCCCTAAAAGTGTTGCTTCACTACCTAAAGGAACAAGGTCAGCTGATTACATCATCTCCCAGAAGTTCTCCATTGAAAACTGCTCATAAATGGTCAAAACTGGACCATACTGAGAGCTCAATGCAGAGGGTGCGATGCATATCACCTTCCTAGTGCACAAGGTGCGATGCATACTGAATTACTCCTCTGTAGGGTCCGATGGTCAGGAATGGACAAATGGCAGGGACAAAAATGCGAGGTGGAAGATCATGGAATCTTCCAGAAGCTTCCCCTCTGACACTTGCCTCTCTGTTTTCAACCAGGGATGAGTAAGAGACCATCATTCTCCAAGTGGAAGCAGGAACTATCAGAGAGAGGACACTAATAAAGATCCCAGAAGATGACTCACCTCTCTGTAATCATTTATATATGGATCCCTCATCACAGAGATCCACTGGAATTTTGTATCTTAGAGAGAAGTGTTGTTGGTTTTCTGGTGTATATTCATAGTGTTGGGTGATCTAAGTTTTGCTTGAGGTGAAGAAGGGCTTCCTAGCTGGAGGATGATGCTGGGTCAGAACATATGGTTGTAATCCTCTTGCTACTTTTCATCTTAATAAAGCTATTCTTGTTTTCTCCCATATTCTTGTGTACTTGTTTATATATGCATTTATATGGTTAGCACGCATCTGATCCTGTGATATTTATGAATATAGATCTTTGTTTCTTCGATATTAGTATGTTGTTGTGATTCCGCAGGTTCTTTTTGAAGCTGGGCAGATGAAGAAGAAACAGAAAAGCTCTATCAAGAAGGAGAGGAAATCAAGCGCAAGACTCAGGTTGGTCTTCTTGGTTCTCCTCTTGTCTATTTTCATAAAAGAAAACAATAGTAGACTTTACTTGTTTGTTTCTAAGATAGCCACCCATATTAGTGGGAATAGAAGTATCCGAGTGGACACTATTCCCAGTAACACATATCTTTGTTTCCTATTGTACCAAGAAACTGTTGCGGACCCAACACTAAAAATTCCACCTAATATACTCTTCCAGTCTAATGGAAACCCCTCCAAATCTACATCTATGAAGCCACACAACTTCACTTCCTCTATCTATCTTTACCATAGTCCAAACTGGGTAGTGAATCTGAGGTACCGTAGAACATCGTAGAACATGATTAACTTCCCTCCAAAATAGTTTGGTTGGCCTAACCATAGCATGGCTCAACCGGTTGAATGCAAAGCACATATATGGTTGTGTGTTCACAAGGTATGTGATTGAACCCACCAACTGTCGGTAAATAGCAACATCCACTTCCTCACCTGAAGTGGCATCCTCTTTCCTCCATTTGGTCGCTAGAGGAGTCTACATGGGTTTACACGTGTCCATGTAGAAAATCTGAAGTATATTTTTGGCATACTTTGTCTAAGAGACAAACAGTTCCCAATCGACTTTCCATACTTCTAATCCAAGAAATTAGTGCATGAGACCCATGTCCTTCATCTCAAAGTCTCTTACAAGGTCCTCCTTGCAATATCTGATCAACTACTCATCACTAGTCAAAATCTAGTCATCAACATATAAGACAATAATCAACAATTTACCTTCTACTAAAATATGATAGAGGTTTTCATATACTTCACTTCTGGTTAAGCCCAAACTGGTGAGGTAGCTATTCATCCTGGTGTACCAAGCACGGGATGCTTGCTTGAGATCATATAATGCTCACTTGAGTCTGCACACATCAGGCTTTCTCTATCAAAAGTCATGAATCCTTCTGGTTGCTCGATTGAGGAATGATGTTTTCACATCCATCTGGTGGATCTTCCACCATATATGTGTATCCAAATCAAGGATTGATATGATGGATGAGTACCTTCCTACATGAGCAAAGGTCTCCTCAAAGTCAATTCCCTCCACATGATATTACCCCTTGGCCACAAATCTATCCTTGTACTTGTTTATGCTTCCATCTGCTACACACTGCACCTTTAATATCCATCTCGAACCCACAACTGATTTTTCTGTTGGTCTTCGAAACACTTCGCAAACACTGTTGTTTTCAATGGATTTGTACTCATTACATCAACCCATACAAGTTTCTCTACTACTTTCTCGAAAGAGGATGGTTCAGTCTCTACAAGCTCATTCATTAGATACATGTACTAGTGTACCAATCTGGTGACCTTCTCTACTTGCGTTGATTTGAAGGAGCACCCACATTCTCGCTCACATCCTGCACAAGTATCCTAACTTCCTTAGTTACCTTCCTACCTTCTCTGGATGGTTCTACTTGAGTGGTTGTCTCCACTCCTTTCTCCTCAACTTGTGGTTGCTCCACAACATCCTAAGGCTCCTACTTTGGAGCTAAAAGCTCCTCCTTTGGTGGGACTTTAAGCTCCCTCTCATGAGAGAACCACATGGCTTTGTCCTCATCAAATTTTACATACCTTCGCACAACTGTCATTCTAAGGGATGGAAAGTACACACGATAGTTGTGAGGATTTTATGTGTAACCCACAAATACCCCCAACTTTGTTGTTGGATCTAGCTTCTTCCTTGATTCTTTGGAGACATGGTAGTAAATAGAGGCTCCAAAAATCCTGAAGTGTGACACAGCCAACTTCCTCCTTGAGAAATCCTCCTCTGGTGTAATCATGTAAATAATATGATGAGGACTCTTGTTCTACAAATAAACTATTGTGTTGCATGCTTTAGCCCAAAAGTGCAGATGTAGGGTTTGGTCATGCAACATCACCCTCATTTCTCCCACGATCTTGTAGTTCTTCCTCTCAGCCACCCCATTCTGTTGTGGATTGCGGGGTTCTATCAACTCTTGTCAAATGCCTTTTCTTGCACAAAAATATTTAAAATCATTCAACACGTACTCACCTCCATTATTGCTCCTGAGAGCCTTCACCTTCTTGCTCGTTTCTTTCTCGACTAGTGATTTGAATTCTAAGAACTTGGAGAAAGTCTCATCCCTCTTCCGCATGAAGAAGATCCAACACTTTCGTGAGAATTCATCAATAAATATGACAAAATACTTGTGCATGTCAGTGGAGGTTGTTGAGAAAGGTCCACAAACATCAAGTGGATCCTTTCAAGGACCGCATCTACTCTATTGTCCTGATCATGGAAAGTGAATTTTGTGTACTTCCCCAAGGTACACTCTTTTCATGTATCTTGCTTCTCTAGTGCTCCTTTGGGGAGGCCTGTGGTTATCTGTTGCATGATATTCAAAGTTCCATGATGAAAATGCCCAAGTATTATATGCCAAATTTTAGTGACGTCATGGCTTTGCACCTTCTCCACCTTTATGGTCAATGAAACACAATTCTTCACATCTAGCTTGTATATGTTCTTCACACAAACTCTAATCTTCTTCACCTATCTTGTGGTTATGTATCTCAGTAATTCCTTTCCTTTGTTGAAGTTCACATCATAGCCGTGGTCTTCCAAAACTACAATGGAGACAAGATTCTTCTTTAGACCTGGAACAAACATCACACCCTTAAGTTTGATAGGGGAGCCCAATTCTCTCTAAAAGGTGACTGTACCAATCCCAGTTTCATTGTATCGTACATCATCCCCCATATCGATGTCCATCTGGAGATCTTTCTCCTCCAAATCATTGAAAATATATATATTCCCCGTCATATGGAACGAAGCACCACTATCCAAGTACCACATGCTCCCCATCACTGTGCTAACCATGCATGCAATGAGAGTAAAATCAAGCTCTAATTGTGAAGCCAAAGCTTCACTTGTTTCTCCTCCTGAGGTCTTCTTTCTTGTCTTCTTGTGTGGACATTTCATGGCATGGTTCTCCAATTCATGATAGTGAAAGCACTTGATTCTGGGCAAGTATTTATTCTTCCCCCTTGATTAGATTCTGCTTTGGATTGGGATTTCTTCCTTTTCCCTTTCTTTGACTTTCTGTTGGGTAATTTAACTGTGAGTTAAATCCTTGTCATTAAATTTTCAACTTGGGGTTCGTGGAATGATGAGGTATACGTGTACTATATGTACTAGGTGATTATTTCTCATAATCTAATGCAAGAAACTTGAAACTAATTACAAAGCAAATAATCAAAGAAAATGAAAATCAAGTGCACACGTTCTCTCTTAGTCACTTTCTCTCTCAAAGACTAGCTCACGAAAACCAATAATTCTAATCTAAGCTATGAAATGAAAAAGTAATTTAATCTAGTAGCCTAAAAGATTACTAATGTGAGATTACTAGTGTGCCAATCCAATCCAATCCAAAATAACATTAATGAAATCAAATCCAATCCAAAATAAGGAAATGAAATAAACATAAAAAATGTAATCAAAATAACATAAAAGAAACTAAACTAAACTTTCATAAAATGAAATAACATAAATATTTACAACAAAGGAAAGAGTTTCACAAGCTATGGGTGATGGGGGCCCTCCACTCCTCAGCAAGCACACTGAAGGATTATCAAAGCTTGGAGATCAGGGCAGCAACATGTATTCCATAAAATGAAGTTGGAGAAAGTTCCAAAGATATTACAACAATTAAACTCTCTTCCTCTCTATCCTCACTTTACAAATTACATATCTTGGATGGAACCCTTTGTATGAAGGATGCACTCATATTTATACAAAAGCCTAAGATAACTAATCAATAAATGTAGATCCACAAATCTCTCCTAGATCCAAATTTTTCTCTTTGTTGTTACAACCAATCACCTAAAATTATGAGATACAAATCCTCTCAAAATTCTCTCCTAGTTTTGATAGGAGACACATATCAAAACATCCATGATTCTTCTCCTTTGAATGTGCTTAGTCAATGATCCAAATATTCTACAAATATTCCACAAATCTTCATGAGTTGGAATTGAAATTCGAATTTGTGGCTGAGTAGCCAAATAGGACCCTTCTAGAATCTTGAAATAGGCCTACAATATCATAGAAGGCATACCACTTTTAGATATATATGAAAACATGTTAATTTCCTAATATTTAATCATAAATTCTCTTAAAATACTTAAAATAAATTACTTGGAAAATAATAATGATAAACCCATATGATCATGAAAATGGTTATTAATGTAGGGTTATGGAGCTACAAAATATGGTAAAGAGTTACGGAATATGGTAAAATTATGGAAATGAGGGTCAAAGAGGATGACATTTTGGAGGTCCAACACTTTCCATCCAAGGCACAATTAGCTTCATCCTCTCCTTTAGATGAAGTCTCGTCTCTGGTATTCCTCCTTATTTCCTCCTGTACCAAATTGGACCATAGGCATTCCCAAATTGATAGTTTCTCCCTCCCATTCACCAAATCTTGGTAGTTGTGCCACCTCTTGGGAAGGCTTAAAAGGGTTAGGATTACCAAATCATCCTCTACTACAGTAACACCAACTTTACCAAGTTCATCATGACATTGTGTGAACCTACTCAGGTATTGTGGAATGGTCTCGTTCTTCTGCATCTTGATATTTTAAAGTTTTTCCTTGAGCGCCAACTTCTTATGGTCATTACTATTCTGAAACAAAATTGTCAATGCTTGCCACATTGCATATGAAGTCTCTTTCCCATGGATATTTGAGACAATATGGTCTCGTAGACCCTCCAATATGATTTTGCTCGCCTTGGCTACACACTTATTCCATTCTACTTGATCTTGAGCATCAGATGTTGTTGGTTTTGGAATATCATTATCAATGAATTCCTTCAACCCATTATCTTCCAGTACTACCTCCATGTGGTCCTTCCAAGAAACATAATTCGAGCTTCCCTTAAGGGCATACTTGAGCTTCATTCCATAGAAATCCATCCTTCTAGCTCTGAAGAATTGATCTTGCAAATCTTCTCCTCCTACAATGAAAACTTAAAAATATCTGCTCTACAGTGAATCCATCTCTGATACCATGTAGAAATTAATGTGTAGATTCAAAAGAGCTCATGACATTTTCTAAATCAGAAGACTTAAAGCTACTCTACTAATCTACAGAAGTTAATTCACCATCTAAAACAAAAATCATTGACAAGCAAAAGGAAACATCTCACATGCACAAATATTTATCTAGGGGAAAGCAACTACTCAAAACCCCTTCCTATCTGCGCTACATTAATCAAAGAATAGAGATGAAATACATATGCTTGCTCAAGCTTGAGCACACCCTACAAGTGTATAGTCTATTCCTCTACCCGACTGATTAACTCTAGCCAGCACTTACCAATTTTCAAGGCCTATAAGCTCCTATTTCCTTGCCTTATTCCTCTAGGAAATTATCACCTATTTAGGAATTTACCACTATTGAATTACACAATTCCTTGGGTCCTTCCTCTGACTACATGCACCACCTGTACGCATTGGAATGTGCTACAATTGATAGTACACTACCTTGGAATCTCCATCTCAAATGGGTAACTCAAATTGTATTCATGCAACAATTATTTTGGGTTGATTGATTAGTTAATTGGTTGATCACTAAGTGCGGTTGATGTTGCACTTCCACAACTTGACCTCCACTAGTTATTCTGATAGTTAGAACTAGTTTAACTAAAAATAACTCAAATTAACTGAAACAGATTGCCACAAATTAGCAATCAATCATACTGAACTAAAATCAAGCTTCCCCAACTCGAATTAACTGATTTAACTAAGTGGCAAGTTCCATGTCACCTCAATTAACTACCTCCAAGGTTTTTGCTGAAATAGAAATTCGAATTTACACTAGTTTGACCAATGCAACGTCAAACTAAGATTTTTCTTGCTGCATCTTCAACATAAATACCAGTTCAACCTCCACACCATTGCCAAGAACTTCCTCTAACTTCTCAGAATCAATAATGAAATTCCAACTATGTTAGACATACAAAGTTGAAGGCAAAACTTGACCTAGAATGCCTAGAACACGACAAGAATTTTGTCAAACATATCAAGAAAATGTAATCTACATGCCATTAACGCATATCTAAACATAGGGATCTAAAAATTATCTAATAATAATCAAGAAGGTTGTTGAAAAATGCAGCAAGAAAGTCTCAATTTGACTTTCCCTTGGTCAAATTGAGAAAATTCGAATTTCCAAATGAGCAAACAACGTGGAGGCAGTTAACTTGTGTGACATGGCTCTTGTCACTTAGTTAACTCAGTAAATTCTAGTTAGAGGGCTTGGAATTTAGCTAAGCATGTGTGATCATTAATTTTTAGCAATAAATGTTAGTTATTTCAAGTTGTTTGTAGCGAAACTAGTTCTAACTATTGATGGAACTAGTGGAAGATCAGTTGTGTAGTAGGACAAAAATCCAACTCAGTGATCACCTAGTTAACTGATCAATCAGCCCGAAATAGCTAGTGCATGTAGAGAATTTGATTTCCCCAACTTTGGTGGATATTCCAAGGTAGTGTAACATGAGTTGTAGGCTATTCTTAAGTGTACAGGTGGTGCATGTGGTCAAAGGATCAACCTTGGGAATTAAGTAATAAATTGGAGGAAATTTCCTAAATAATAGTGGCCTAATTCCTTAGGATTTGCACAAGGAAATAGGGGCTCAACCTGAGGAAAAACTTGACTAAGTCTGGGTAATATCTTCTCACTGATCAGGGAGAGAGGTTATTCACCTGTAGGTTAAGCCCAAAGTGAGTTAGAAATTGTAATACATATCTATTATTTTGATTTAATGCAAGCAAGATTTAAAGGGTTTTTAGTAGTTAATTTCCCCTAGAAAAACACTGCGCATATGTGTTATTTCTTATTGCATGTATGAGATTGATCTTGCAAATTGTGAATTAATTTCCACATAGTGGTAGAGTTGGATTATGTGTCATGATTTTTATTAAATCTTCTTGAGCAGTTGCAATAGTACACCATATTTCTACATGGTATCAGAGGAAGATTCACATTAGAACAGGAATTTTGAATTTGTTTCTCAGAAGGTTTGAATTTTCATCTTTAGTGTAACGATACTCTTTAGAATTGGGAAAATGACCTTCAATGGGCTAATACTTGAGTATGCCTTGGAAGGAAGCATGAATTTCATTACATGGATGGATCGCATGGAGGCAGATTTTTATGACAACGGATTTCTAGAATATGTTAAGACAAACATTGAAAAACTAGGATCATCCATTGCCCTAAAACTAGCTCAATGTAAGAAATATATAGCTAAAGGAGAATAATCTTGGAAGGTGTACAATACCACATTGTCTCAAATATCCATGAGAAAGAAAATCCCTTTGTAATGGGGAATGAACTAACAGAGTTGTTCGATAATAGTAGTGATCATAGAAAAGTGGCCCTCAAAGATAAACTTTGAAACATCAAGATGAAGAAGAATAATAATATATGTTATAGATCCATTTGGGCACATCAATCCCATCATCTAGATCAGTGTTTTAGGGCTCATCAAACCCTAATTTCAGTTGCTACATGCCCTAAACAAGTCACTACTTTGAATGCCTCCTTCCCAGACAATTTTATGACTTGAAGACATCCATAAATAGCCTCTAGAGGGACCAACGAAGGTAGGCCCATGTAAGGGTGCGTTGCAGAGAAATTAAGTCCATGTTAGGGTGCTCTACAGAGCACTTAGCCTTCCTTTCACCTGTGTTGGGTGAGATAGAGCGAAATTCAAATAGGGTTTGGGGAATGTTCTTATCTTTTGGAGTTATCTAGAAGGTTACCTCACTTATCAACTCCTATGAGCTCGAAAATGGATGAGGAATGAGTTAAGGTGCATCCTATCCTCTCCTTTTTTTTTCTTATGCAAGAGTAGTTCCTTCTATTTCATTATATCGAGAATAAATTTACAGAATATACAAAAACCTTGAACTCCGAGTGGCAACAGGGAAGCCAAGGGCATGATGCCAAAGTAAAGCTTCACCCTGCTATAGCAGATAGAAATAATCTCTCACAACATACTTTAGGATGAACCATACAAAACCAAAGCCTAGTCAAAGGCTCACTAACCACCCACGTCTCTCATGCGATAAGCCTGTCAAGATTCGTGGCCCCACCAAAACATCACCTATAGATCTAACCATTACCACAACCCCATGAAATCAGACGGCACAACGAAGTATCGTACCACATAAAATGTGTGAAACTTAACTCACGATGGAGGTGGTTTCATCACCCCGCTCTGGCCACGTGGCGGTAGTCTAATGGTATCACTCCCAAAAAAACTAAACCACTTACCATCCCAAATTTGCACAATTTCCCGTAAACCACTTTATCCTGGTTTTCCGACTGAGAAGAGGAATGAAGGGGAACCGCCCTTGTCCAGACACTTACTCCTCAGAACAAGCAACAAAGACCTCCGTTGACTGTGGATAGAACCCTGTTGAGCAATCTGAAGAGGAAGGGGCCTAGTAACTTTCCACCAGGGAGATACAAGACAACTTTGAACATGTCTATCTGCCTGTAGCCTCCTCGAGAACTGAGATCAAACTTGTTTAGACATCATCATACAGTTTCTTTCCTTTGGGCCCAATGTTTGAAAATTTCTCTATCTTTTGCCGCTTGTTCATCACAAAGAGATTTTACTCTTCCTTGAGATATTTCCTTCCATTTCATCTCAAATCTGCTCTCTGTATTAATCACTCCTTGATTGGCAAGAGTATCCGCTAGTTTGTTGGCTTCTCATCTAACATGTCTAAAACTAACAGTTCTTAGACTCAAGAGATGTTTTTTTATTCTTTGATACACTTGTATTAGTCTCCAGTGTTTTGAGACCTTCTCTGGTGCTGCTCCACAACTGATTCTTTTAATAGATTTTATAGAGATTTCTGAGTCTACCTCTATCATGACATTTCAGCTATGATTTTGATTCAATAGTTCCAGACATTGTTCAAAGGACATTAATTCAACCATGTTATTTGTGGCTTTACCTAAGTGGCAGTGGAAAATGAAGCTTATAATTCCATTTTCATCTCTTAGCACCCCTCCATAACCAGCTATTCCAGGGTTGCCTTTTAAAGCCCCATCTATATTGCATTTCAGGTATCCTTTCGGTAGAGCCTGCCAGAAATCCTTTTCCTTTCCAAAATTTCCTTCTTTTCTTTTGAGTCCATTGATAATGGTCTCTTGCATTCCCAGTTGCTTGAGGATCTCATCTCATTTACTATGGGAGGGTTTTTTGGATAATTGCGAACAATGGTACTAACTGTCTCTCTAATCTGCTTCAAGATCAGATCCAACAGGCGAAGAGGACTAGATTTTTCATCCTTGAAAATTCTTTTATTCCTTTCTTTCCAAACATTCCAGATGATGAAGCTAGGTGTAAAGGCCCAGGCCAGATTGAGAATCTCATTCTCCGAAAAGTTCCTTTTCCACTTGTTCAAGGTATTTGTGATGCCTTCTTTATCTCTATCTGTCTGTTGAAAAATGGTTGCAAAAGAGTCCCACCACTAGGTGGTAAAGTTGCAACTGTTAATAATATGCTCCATTGTTTCCTCTTGAGATTCACATAGCTGACATATAGAGGGCCCAGTAATCCCTCTTTTCCTAATTTTTTCCCAAGTTAAGATTTTCTTATGGTGAACTAACCACATGAATAGCTTGATCTTCATCCACTGTTGTTGGCTCCAGAGTTATTGCCAAGAATTCGTTGAAGTGATGGAATCCAGGTTCAGGATAATCTTCTTATCTTCCTTAAGATTAAAGGAGCCTTCTTTATTGAGGCCCCATCTTAATTTATCTTGCCCCTCTGTTACCAAGATTTTCCTTTTTTTTAGTATGTTCATAATTTCCTCGGCTTTTATTTTTAGGGGACTGTCATCACTATCGTCTATGCTTCTCCAATTCCTCCATTTTCTGGAGTTGTGAGGAAGATTCTAGAAATATTTAACTTTGGTTAGTCCCTAGGAATCTGTTTCCTGCTTGAGGTCTATATAGTCTTCTTTTAACAACATTGGTTCTTGTTGCCATTTGTCCTCCCAAAAGAGAGCAATATCCCTTGCTCTGATTTCCCAAAAACTATGGTCTTGTACTAGGCATATGTTTTCCCAGGCTTTATTCCAGATGTAAGAGCCCTTTATGTTTCCAGACATTCTAATAAGATCATTAGTTTTCCAAGAGCTTGCATATTTTTCTTTCTAGGTTTTAGCCCATTGAGCTTCTAGTTCTTTAACCCATCTCCACCAGAGTTTGGCTCCTAGTACATTACTTAAGATTTCCTAATCATCTAATCCTAGTCCCCCATGACTCTTAGGTTTGTAGATTTTATCCCAAGAAACAAGTGCCCATTTTTTCCTTGTCTCTTCCTTGCCCCAGAGGAATTCTCTTTGGATATTCCTGAATTGTTGTATGACCCCTTTGGGGGCCCGGAGAGATGATAAAAAGAAAACCGGGATTGACTGTAGGACAACCTTTGTCAGAATCAACCTGCCAGCCAGGTTCAACGATCTGATGGTCCATTTTTTAACTTTGTCTTACATCTTATTGAGCACTGGTTCCCAAATACTCTTATGCAGGGGTCTGTCTGTAAGGGGAATTCCCAAATACTTTGAATGGAGGGAATCCCTTTGGAAGCCCAGAATTCTTGAGATATTTCTCCGAATTGCAATGTTAGTATTTAAGAAAAAAAAATTGATTTGGAGAGATTGACTTCCATACCTGTGGCCAGGGAAAAATTATTCAGGATTTGTTTGTACTCTAAAGCTTCTTTGGCAGTAGGAATTCCATGCAGCATTGTGTCATCCACAAATTGTTGATGAGTCACTGTCTAACCATTCTCGATTAATTGAAGTCCCTTAATTTTACCCAAGTCTTTAGCCTGCTTAATGGCTCTTCCCAATCCTTCCATCATGAGGATGAAGAGAAAGGGAGAGAGTGGGTCGCCCTGCCTAATACCTCTAGAAGGAGTGAGGATAGCTAAGGGAGATCCATTCACCAGAATAGAAAAGCTGGAATAAGTTACCAGAGCCATAACCCATCTGACCCAGTTGTGATCAAACCCAAAATCAACAAGGATCCTCTTGATATAGCTCCAGTTGACCTTGTCCTAAGATTTGGCAATATCTAATTGCATGACCATACTGGCCTGCTTTTACTGGTTAGCGTATGAATTGTCTCGTGTGCTAGAATGATATTATTAATAATTTGTTTGCCTTCCACATAACTATATTGTTCACCTGAGATTAAAGAAGGAAGAAGAGGTTTGAGTCTGCTAGCCAATACCTTGGATATAATCTTGTAAACCACATTACATAAGGCAATGGGTCTAAACTTATCAGCAATGAGGGCTGAATCCTATTTGGGGATTAGAGAGATGAAGGAGGTGTTGAGGGCTTTCAGAATAGTCCTATTTCTTCTGGAATCCTCCACAACATTCAGGATGTCCTTCTTGACAATGTTCCAACAGGCCTTAAGAAAATCCACATTGAAACCGTGTGGACCTAAAGCTTTGCCATTCTACATGTCCTTGATAATCTCACTAACTTCCTCTTCAGTGACTGGTTTGTTCAGGTTAAAATTGTCCTCTCTAGTCACCAACTTAGGGATGTTTTTTGCAATTTCTCTGATGCATTGCTCCCTGTTTGGATTGTTTTCCTTAGTGATACTTTTGAAATGTTGAACCAACACTTTTTCAATATTCTTGTGAGAGGTTTGGAGCTACCCTTTATCATTCAAAATCACAAAGATTCTGTTGTAAGCCCTATTGGCTATGGTGGATCTATGAAAAATTTAGTATTATGATCTCCTTCTTTGAGCCATTGAATTCGAGAATTTTGCCTCCAAAATATTTCCTCTTGTTTGCATAATTTCTCCCATTCTTGATGGTGTTTATCAGCTTGCTAACTTTTGTCTTTATCAAAACCCTCTGTGATCAATGCTTGATTGAGTTGCTGTAGTTTGGCTTCCACTGCCTTTTTATCCACAAAAATGTTGCCAAAAACCTCCTTGTTCCATTCTTTGAGTTTGAATTTAATACACTGAAGTCTTTTGTGTATGATGAACATATTTGTGCCTTGGATCTGCAGATCTTCTGCCCACCATTTTTCAATGTTGTTGATGAAATCTAGGTGGGAGAGCCAAATATTCTCAAACCTGAAGGGCTGGTTTTTGGGAGAATGAAACCCCTCGAGTTCTAATTGTATCAGCTAGTGATCAGAACCTCCAAAGGGAAGAACCTTAGCTATTATTTCTCTATTTGCTAGCATAAGCTCCTCTGAGAACAAAAATCTGTCTAACCTGGAGGTGACTTGGGCCTCACCTCCTCTTTTGTTGTTCCAAGTATAAAGGCCATTATGCATTGTCGAGTCTACCAGATCCATGTCATCAGTAAAGGTTTGGAACAGTTCAGAGTCCTTATTTAGCAATCTGTTGCCTCCTTTTTTTCTTTCCGAAAGTGATTTAATCATATTAAAATCTCCTCCCAAGACCCAAGGTATTTCTTCATGTTTGCTTCTGAGCTGTGCCAAGGAGTTTAATAGTCTTAGTTTCTCATCTATTATTTGTGGCCCATAGACATTTTTGGCGAGGAAAGTGTCCACAACTCCCGCTGGTTGAATAATTACAGATATATAATTTCTTGATGCCTCCACATTCAAAATACTAACTCTTTGGGGGTTCCATAGAGTGAGGATGCCTCCCGTTGTGTTTTCTGCTTTCACTTCAAGAAACTCAAAACTGTTCATCCATTTGCTATGGATTTTCTTTAACTTTTGAATGGAACATTTTGTTTCCTGAATAAGATTATATCTAGTGTTGCTAGTTTCATTCTATGACTTAACATTCTTTGTTTTCTTTTACTGCCTAGACCTTTGATATTCCAAGATATGAACTTCATAATTAAATATTTGTGAAAGAGTAACTGGTTAGGTCTTTCATATTACCCAAATCTATCATTAGCTTTCCACACTCCATCAAGAGATCATTTTTCTTTTTCCTGCCCCTCTTCTTTCCTGGATTTCTAGCTGCTAATCCTGGAGTTGATTTCATAGTTTTCACCCCTCTGTGCTCCCGCTTGTGAATACTTTTACCTTTATCCAATCCTCTTTCCTGGGTTTTCCATAAAAATAACTATTGTATTCTAGAGCATTCTTCTGGAGGTATTGATTCTATTCCTCCCTTGGATCCCTGCCTCAAGAATCCTTCCAGATCCAGATTTTCCTTGTCTAAAATTTCTTGTAATTCATGATCTTCCAGATCTAGTTTGCTTTGGGTCATTTCCTGGTCCATCTCCATTTTTGTCTCACTCATAAAAGCCTCATTTTGATGGAGCATATCTTGAGATTGTTTTCTATTTTCTTCCTTTTCTTTTTCATTAGGATCTTTCTCCTGAGATTGATCATCCTTCGTGTTATCCTCATTCTCATCCAGCACTTGAAACCTATTCTGACTGACCTTCTTCCTTTCGTTCTGTTGTTGCTTCATTCCCTTTTTTCCCCCTTTACTTCTGCCTGCCGCTTTCTGAAAGCTCTCTGTATCCTTTGAAGTATTGAGGTATTCTTTGTTGTCTACTTTTCTGAGAGGGAAATCTTTGAACAGATGTCCATGTTCATGGCATCTACGACATCTGAATGGGATATGCTCGTAGTCCACGATCTGCACCCACTCCTCATCAAAAACTTCTAGAATAACTTCATCCGGAAGAACTTCTAATAGATCCATTTCCACACATATTCTTGAAAAGGAAGTATATTTCCCTCTTCTTGTGGCTTCAGAAACTTTAACAAAACGTCATAGTTTATTACCAATAACTGCTAGCAATTCCGTTTGCCAATAATCAAGAGGTAGAGAATATAGCCTTACCCATATTGGAACCTAGGTGAAGGTCTCTTGCTCTGGGACGAAGTTCATCATCCAAGGCATCATATAGAGACCAACTGCTGCATAAATGTAGGGTTCTCCTTCGAATATTTTGTCTTTGTCTTCGATGTTTGATAACACCATTGTGAAGAATCCCTTTGACCCAAGATGTAGGTCAATGCTTCCTTTGGGCTTCCAGTGATACTTGATCCATGTTTGTAAAGCTTTTTTAGTGGGCCATAGTCCCATGAATTTACAAATAATGGCATAGTTCCCCATGTGTTCTCTGTGTGCTTGCAGAGCAGGGTCATTTAATATCACTCTGGGAGTGATTTCCGCTTTAGGCTTGCAAGGTCCCTTTTGCCTGTGGTCTCATGAACCAAGATTTTTGTCTTCTTCCTCCTTTTCCTTTATGTTGTTGTTTGCCTTGGTCATAGTCCCCTCTATCCCCTTAGCATTATCTCTATTTTTTTCCCCAGCCACGCCTTTGTTGTTTAACTCCGTTGTTTTGCCTTTGTTGGATACCGCGTCCTTGTAGGAGGGAGTCGAGCTCCCTCCTTTGCCACCCTCCATCAGAAATCGTCTCTACTATCCTTTGAACTGTCTCTGCTTGCTCCCGCCTTTTTTCCTCCTCGGCTCCAAAATACCCTCATGTTCGTAGCAAAGCTCTAATTATTATCACTGTCGGAATAAAAACAAATAGGTGCATCCTATCCTCTCATCCCTTCCTCCATGGAACTAATTCTAAGTATGGAAGGCCATTCAATGCCACCATTTATGACAAAACCTCCTTCATCTTCCTATAAATTGACCACTCATCTAGGTGATCAGGGGCTAGATTATGTTGAATTGTAAGGAGATAATGTTGCTATGAGAATTGTCTTTGAAGCAAGTATTGTAATGCTACAATTTTGTTATGCTTTTGATGTGATGTGGATGGGATCCAAGCTGGAGGAATGACTTTGGATTAGACACCAATGGTTGTAATTCCTTCTTCTATTCAATAAGGTGTTTGAACCATGCTCCCATATGTTTGTATTGTTTTATAATGCTTATATGTGTTAATTGCATCTGATTCCTTTCACTTATATTTAATAGATCTTTTTCTTTGATCGATTCTTTGTTTTCTGTTGTGTTTATGGGTACTTCTCAAGCGTATTAAGTATGGGAAGGAGCGACATGATCGATACAAGGGAGAAAAGAGGAAAGCGGAACTACAAGTAGGTCTTCTTATCTTCTCAGATTATCTATTGCTTATAGGAAAATACTAAAACACTTGAAACTGTTGTTCTAGATATGGCTATGTATATAGGGAATTAGTATTTATCCGTAGATACCAAATTCTCCAAAAAAAATTGGCGACTCTCCTAGGGAAGATCCTCTTTCCTAGTACTTATCCACCTCCTAGGACATCCTTGTAGACCTTATTTGTGTTCATAAATTGTAATTCAACTCTTTGGATTGAAAAATTGGTCAAAACTATGTCAAATTGCCTCTTGAAATGGCTCATTGTCACTAGCACTTGCTTGTGAGGGACACAACACATTGCAGAGCACCCCTGGCTTAGGGAAAATGCTTTGAAGCACACTGTCTCCCATTCAAGGCTGCTTTGATCCTCCTAGGGTCAGTTTCCCACCTTTGGAAAGTGTTTTTGCCAACTTTTCTCTGTTTGTTTGTTTGCTGATTGATCAATGAATGTTATGTCTTAGAGAAAAAATTTCTATCTCCTTGTATAGCCCTACTTTGAGTTGATTTATTAATGTTTTCTTTGTCATTATTAATCTATATTCAAATTTAGATTATAGTTGATTAATCTTCGTTCGAAAGAAAGTGTCGTAAAGTCTTCTTTTCCTTCGAATCAAAACTGTTGTAGAAGTCTTCATTCTTATGAAAGATTGATTGATTGTATGTGTATATTTCCTTTTGTTCATATTCACATTAAGGAAATCGAAAAGTAATACATGCACGTTGCATTGAAAAAGTTTGTATGTGCTCATAGGAATAGTGTAGGGAAATTGCATTAGATTGTGCTCTTTGCTTTTTGATCGAAAGAAATCTGATTGCTCTATCCCTAAGTAGCTAGGTTTTTCATCGTTAAATTGAATGGAAACAATGCTTATCATGATAGTTGCATTCCTAGGAATTTTAGAATACATCACGTGGTGAACTTGAAAGGTAAATTCCTAAGCAAGATCAACTTAAAATTAACATCAATTTACTTAATGGAGCATTGTCATTAACGAGAACATTTAGTGGTTCTAGTCTAGAGACGTGTTCCAGCATCGTAACATAAAGCATCTATCACTAACTTGTTTGCAATACATCTCAAGTGTGATACCTCATTCCACGTACATGAGTATATCGTAGCTCGTCCACGTACGTTCAAGTATATAGGGCGGTGTTGCAGTATGTAAAGTATATGTGAATGCTCTCATTGTGTGGTTTTGCATTAGAAAACACTTATACGGACTGGGCCTCCATGTACGTTCGGGTATATATGGGAGGACAACACTAGGTTGTTATCCATCCTTAGGTAACCGAGTTAGTTGCCTTGTACACTGTGATACACTGAGCACAACATTCGGGGAGATTGCCTACTCGTACTTCTTAGTTTTCTAGGAGGTATTCTGCAGTTCACAGTTGCTTGGTAAACCTTTTTCCTAGCTTATCCATTTTTGTTTATTTCTTTCTTGATAATAGAATTAATCAGCAATCGTGGAGGAACATCAAACCTTACCCCATCATTCGCAAGGAACATTGAGTAAACCGCCTTTTCCGCCCAAAGCTACACCTATTCGGTCAAAGCGGTCTCGCTTAACTGAGTCAAGTACATCAAGAACTCCTAGTTCTTCATCTGAATTACCTGAATCATCTATTTTGGTAAGTACTGAGACTCCAGTTACTCCAACCATTTCTGGTACATCCATTTCTAAAGAAGAAAGTTTCACAATTACTGTAGGACATTAGCACTGATCCTAGTGAAATAGTAACCAAAGTTGTTCAACAAAAAGTTGATCCTCAACTTGAAGTTTCTCAATAGGAAATTACTTCTGAACTTGAATTAGTTCAACCAGAAGTTAATCCAGAACCTATCACAGTTCAAACAGAAGTTACATCTAAACTTGAAGTTGTTCATGAACCTCTTTCTGAAACTGTTGTTCTTTTACCCAAACATCTGGACTTTGAATTTGAACATTCAGAAGTTGTTACTTTACCGGAAGATGATCAACTGGTTACCCCTTAGCCATCAGTAACCACTAAGAATTCCACTTTATCAACACTAGAAGTATTTTATGGACCAGATGGTGAAGTTCTTCCACCTAGTTTAATTGTTGTCAAGGAAGAATTGGAAGAAGGAATTACAACCATTGGTGTCTGATTCAAAGCCATTCCTCCAGCTTGGATCCAAACCACATCACATCAAAAGAATGAAAAACTTGTAGCATTACAATACTTTCTTCAAAGCCAAATCTCATAGCAACATTATCTCCTTACAATTCAACATAATCCATCCCCTGATCACTTATATGAGTGGTCAATTTATAGGAATATGAAGGAGGTTTTGTCATAAATGGTGGCATTGAATGGCCTTCCATACTTCGAATTAGTTCCATGGAGGAAGGGATGAGAGGATATGATGCACCTTAACTCATTCCTCATCCATTTTCGAGCTCATAGGAGTTGATAAGCGAGGTAACCTTCTAGATGATTCCAAAAGATAAGAATATTCCCCAAACCCTATGTGAATTTCACTCAATCTCGCCCAACGCAGGTGAAAGGAAGCCTAAGTGCTCTACAAAGCACCATGGCATAGAATTAACTACTCTACAATGCACACTTACATGGGCCTACCTGTGTTGGTCCCCCTAGAGGCTATTTCTGGATGCCTTCAAGTCATGAAACTGTATGGAAGGAGGCATTTAAAGGGGTGACTTGTGTATGGCAGGTATCAATTGAAATTAGGGTTTGATGAGCCCTAAAACACTGATCTGGATGATGGGATTGATGTGCCCAAATGGATCTGTAACAACTGCCCCCTAAAGCATGAATTCGGAAAAATGCCAATGTCAAATGAAATGCTTTATGATGTGATGAGGAGGTATTGAAGTGGAAGGTAACCTGCATCAATTAAAATACATATATCATGATATTTGATTTTACATGACTTGATAAGGGAAGGCATACATGTTCTCAGCTTATAAACTTTCATTACATGTACATAAATAGTCGTCTATAGATATAGACCCATGATTGGAATGAATATCAATGTAAATCTATTGTACATATGATTTAGTACTCCTAAAATCACAACCTAGATGGACGAAACTAGATTCAACATCTTCTATCTCATTCAATCATTCGCTCAAGTACGAGTCTAACCATGTGAATATGTGATCTGAAGTCGAACATGGGAAGACACCATCTGATTACTAGCCAATGATATAAGTTGTTAACAGATGCGAGAGAAATCACCTATAATGATAATTATCCTCAAGGTACTGCAGTACATTATGCATGGTGTGAATGGATGATTTGATGTCAAACACCATACAAAGTCTTTCGATCAAAGGCCATTGATGTCAACCTATCATCGGAAGTGAAAGACCTACCATTGATGTATGCAAGCCTTAAGGTATTGGAAAGGTGTTTTAAAGTCAACTTCTTGCATAATGAGCTGATGTCGACAAGAAGCGACTCATCACAGGAGGGCCTTGATGTATCCCACATCAATGACACGAAACGAGTGTAGTGATTTTGGAGATGGAATTTGATTGATGACACAAGGTTCAGGAATGGCAGTTATGAAAATGAAGGCTTATGGTATTGCAAAGGATGAATCTTCATTGAATGACTTCTCTTGAACATGTCGGCGACACTGAAATGAATTGGTAGCATTGACCCAAAACAAAGTGATGGATGGTATGATAGACCAACAGTATGATAACCATCAAGCTAATAAACCAACCCAAATAGTCACGGTGATGGAGTGAAAGTTTCATGTTCAAGAGTGACCTGCTACCATAAAGTGGTTTTCCCCTTTTTCCCATTTTCCCCAGTCATTGCTGACCAAAACCTCTTTATTTTTATCAAGATTAAGGAGGATAACATATGCTTGTTGTATAATTCCACCCTTTGGGTGAATCCATCACTACGTGATGTTTTAATGAGTCCAGCGACGCCTTATTGGCATTGGATTTCTTCTGTGGCCCCACTTTTTCTTGTTCTCTTGGATGTTTGATGCGGTACGATGCCGTTTGTGGGTTTGCTCCATGCTGTTCTGTTTGCTCGTCCGTCTCTTCCTCTGTTTTGGGCTAAGGCGACGTTGCACCTTTTTCATATCCAAGCTCTATTTCACCTCTCTACTTTTCTTCCTGCTGGGAAGCTTCACGCTCTGCCTGGGCCTTGTCAGCGACCTCCTTCTTCCTCTTCTTGACCAGCTGCACCATCTTGAGCTTGGCCTCCTCCACTTTGCACTGCATGGTGGACTTGCTCAACCCCCCTGCCAAATGTGAGGTAGTGTGCCACTCTGCCAACCAACGATTAAGAACTGCACCAATCGCATCATCTGTCGCCAAGTAAGGAAAGTCATGCCATGTTTGCTTAAGGTCCTTCTATGCCCTGATCAATATGTGCTAATAGTTTGCCTTGAACTTCGCATACTCCTGTAGTTTGTCAGACACAGTAGGTGACAATCGTGGTTTGTGATTGATAGCCATGTGTATGTTCATTTCCATCAAGATCCAGAAGATCTTTCTATCCTTGATGTGTTGAGTATCCTTGGTCGCCCACAGTGAAGCATGCTTCGCTACTTCTGGCAGGTCCGACACGACCGAGGGGAATTGTCTTTCTTTCGGTAGCTCCCAGATTACCAGTACAATGGACAGTAAGAACCATGCATAATGGAAGGTCTCGTTGAGCTCTTGTGCCTCGCGACAATTTGCAAGGAACTCACTACAGAGATAGCACACTCAGTTAAACTAGACTCCTTCGGCACATTGGGCTTCAAGAGCAATGACAGGTGCCAGTACTTCATCTGTGTGACACTTCATCTGTGTGGCCACCTTGATAGCAGGGTTGCAGATACTCGAGATGGCATAGCTGGCTGCTTCTTCGTGAGCTTGAATTTCTCCTTCATGGCCTCCACGAGGGCTTGCTCACCACCTTTTCTACCAAACATCATGGTTGGATTCTCCCCTGTATAGGGCAGCCATGTGATCCTATGGATCAACCTGTCGATGATGGGTATCTTCTCCTCCAGCCACAAATACCCATAGTGCACCAAGCATAGAAATTGCTTGATGACCAATATTGTAGTGGGTGTACGATTATAGTGCATCACCCATAACAGTTTGAGCAGACCTGCCTTGTCTAATCCCGTGAGCCACTTCTGCGGTTCTAATGTAGTCATCTTAGTGGTTGTGTGAACAACGCGGCATATTAGCTATTTTGTCCCCAAGTGTAGGAACTTCTCATGGTTAGCTAAGCCCAATATTTCAATTTCAACAGAGGAACCGACCCCAAGTGTGGTCCTTCAAAGACAATCTCATCCGGCAGCAGAGGTGTGTGCAAGGCAAACTTGCTTTTGTCGATGTACTTCGGCACTTTGGTCTTGCCTTTTCACGGAGGGACATATTCGAGCAACTTACTGATAGGGTCAGAACCATCGACTTCAACTTCCTCCACTTCCACCCCCAAATCCTCATCATCCATCGAGATGTCCTCAATTTCTTCCTCCTTTGGCTCCAGGTGAATGGTTTTTCCCTTTTCCTGTGCGATGGGCTTGTCTTTCTATGGGTTTTTTTTAGGCGATGTGCGCACTGGTATCATAGCCTACTTTCCCTTCTTATCCTTCACACTCTCCTTGGTAGGGGTAGGCTTCGGTCTAGGCGTTCGTGGTGACTTAGAGACTTCAACTAATACTTCTACAACCTTTGGAGCAGCTCCCTCTGCCTCCATAACAATTTCTGGCACAGCCCCCTCGGTTTTCACTGCTTCAGCGTCCATAGCTTCAGATCCTGGGATAAAATCACAGATGAAATTGTGGTTGGATTCTGGAAATCGATTAAACATTGGGCAGCCAAACAATGCTTCGAGGAATGGGCGGATCATGCACGTCTTAGAGCTCACCAACTCAATGTTTAAAATGCCAAGTGTTTTTCATTAGGCCTCCACCTATAATTTATAGGCCATTTTGAATTCAAATTCGATCATTCCCCCCAAATTCGGTTCATTAATGCCAGATTGGCGGCAAATTTTGAACGATTTTACCCTTAAATTTTGTCTTAAATGCCAGTCATCCGCTCCATTTGGCCACATTCTTATCATCAAATTATGAACAGTGACTTTAACGGTCACTTTCCGACTAACTTGCGTGATTTCTTCCCGAGTAGCGCAGCTCACTCCACGCTGTCGTGAACACTGTGACATCTCCTTGTTTCGCGCAATCCCCCAATCACGCAGTTCCCCAACCCGAGTAGTATAGTTTATAGTCCCGCGCCTCCTTTCAATTGCTTGGAGTGCTAACACTATGCTACCCTCATATAGTGACTTGGTGGGATCACCGGTGTATGGCTTCAATCTGCTGCCATTCACCTTTCCAGGAAGGGATGTCCATTAAATTTAATCAACTAAACTACTCCACCTCGGTAATCTCCTTAATGACATAAGGCCCTAGCCAGTGCATTCTGAATTTCCCTAGAAATTTATCAAACTTGCTGTCATATAAAAAAACCAGATCATTTACCTTAAAGGTGCGCAGCTTAATGTTTCGATCATATCATTCTTTTTCTCACTGCTTTTGGACTTGTTTGTGAAATATAGCTAGAAATATTTCTTCCTCAAGCTCATCCAGTTTTGCAAGCCTCTCTTCTAGGGCTCTGTGATCTGTCATACCCGTGAGTTCTGTTGGGTTGTGTTATATTCTTTCCACGACTAGCCCACGTAGTTAACCGAGGGGTTAGAAGGGGGGCAGAGCCCCCCTGTCGTTGCACCGATTGCGTAGTGAGGGGAGTCATAGGGGGTTTGAGGGGTGCAGGTAACCCCACTCTATGGGGTTCAAGGTAGGACCCCGGAAAATTTTGATTTTGGATCCTATATTAGGTTGGGTGGACCTACCTATGGTTTTTTGCATGATTTTTCACACATGGTTTTGGACGCGATGGTTTTCGGTCCATGGTACTGGATGCTTCGGCATGTATAAATATGTATTGTAGCATTGAAAGGAACATAATGAAAAATCAAGCTAGTAGTCCCAGTTTTGGGATCTAGGGAAAAATCTCTTTGTATATGTGTTTTATGTGTTATGGTCTTGCATTGTTTATTTTCTGTGTTTTAGAATTCATTTACAGGTAATTTATGTACAGGGTTAAAACCTACATTTGGTATCAAAGATGTTTTGGCTTCAAGGGGATGCCTTTGTTGCTGAGGGGTTTCGCTCGGGCCTATGGTAGACCTTGTTCAGTGGGAGATCTATGGGATTGATTCTAGTGGTGAAAGAAGATGGCGAGTAGTGGAAATATACAGATCAAGAAATTTAATGGTTAGAGTTTTGAGTTGTGGAAATTCAAGATGGAGGATCTGTTGGTGGATAAAGATCAGTCAATTGTGGTAGATCTGGGTACTAAACCAATGAGAGTGTCCGATGAAGAATGGAATAGATTGGAAGGTAAAGAGCACAATATGATTGTGTTTCTCAGGTTCAGTATTGTTGAATGTAACGAGGGAAGCTACGATGAAGGCTTTGTGGTACAAGTTAGGGACTTTGTACCAATCTAAGTCTCTGGTGAATAAACTGTTCCGACGAAAAAATCCATATAACTTGAGGATGAAAGATGGAGACTCGGTGACAGAGCATCTGAATGTGTTTAATACTATGGTAAGTAAGTTATTATCTGTTGATATCAAAATTTTAGATGAAGATAAGTGCATTAGTTTGTTGTGTTCTCTACCAGACTCGTGGGATAGTCTGGTTATTGCAATAGGTAGTAATGCAACTGCCTTGCAGTTTGATGAAATAGTCTCATCCTTGCTAACGGAGGAGATGAGATGGAAAAATATGGAGAGCCAGAATGGTGATGCCTTGTCTGTACAAGGATGGTCCCAAAACATAAACAAAAATAAGTCATTGAGTGGGATATCTAAATCTAGAGGGAGATCTAAATCTCCAGGAAAACCTGTAAAGGTGGTGTGCTGGAAATACGAAAAGGAAGGGCACTACAAAAGGGACTATAAATCTAAATATCCTGATAAAGGAAAGGGACCTGATGATGCTTCTTTTTTAGAGGCGAAAACCACCTCAGATGAAGTTGGAGATGTGTACTTGGCTTCTTCAAGTACACATGCAGATCATGAGGCATGGTTGATTGACTTAGGTGCATTCTTTCACTTCACTCGCCATAGAGAGTGGTTCTACGAGTATGAGAAATATGATGGTGGTGATGTCTTCTTGGGATATGACAAGAAGGATAGAATCCTTGACCGTGGAAAAGTAAAGTTGAAGTTGCAAGGTGGAAGGGTTAGAACACTTCTAGGTGTTTTGCATATTCCTGCAATAGCCACAAATATGATTTCAGTAAGCAAATTGGATGGTGCAAGTGTAAAAACATTGTTCAAGAAGGATACCTACAAGATGGTTTGGGGGCACTGGTATTGATGCGGGGAGTTTGAATTGGAACTCTGTACAAGCTGCAAGGTAGCATTATTGTAGATGGGTGCAACAGTTCCGTGTTTCTTGAAAGTGGAGTAGAAAATCTAGTGGCATTAAAGGCTTGCACATATTGAAGAGAGTGGCCTTCAAATACTTCATGGTAAAGGTATGGTAGAAGGCATGAGTAATAGATCTCTAGATTTTGATTTCTGTGAAAAGTGTGTATATGGGAAGTAGAATCGGGTGAGTTTACCCTCTGTCAGTAAGAGGGCGAAACATATATTAGAGCTTGTGCATAGTGATGTGTTTGGACCTATGAAGGTTCCATCACTGGTAAGTCTGTGTACTATGTATGATTTATAGATGACCTCTCAAGGAATACATGGATATATTTACTTAAGAAGAAACCTAAATTCTTTGACAAGTTTAAAGAATTTAAGGCTCTAGTGGAAAACCACAGAGAAGAAGATAAGTTGTTGAGGAAAGATAACGATGGAGAGTTTTGCAGTAAGGAATTTGAAGAATTTTGTAAGAAGTGTGGTATAGGACGACAAAAGACTAATCCATATACACGTCAACAAAATAGAGGTGCAGAAAGAATGAACAAGACATTGATGGAAAGGGCAAGAAACATGCTCAGTGGTGCCGGGTTAGGATAGGAATTATGGGTAGAGGCAATGGAGATAGCATGTTACCTGGTCAATAGATCACCTTCATTAGCGTCGGAGGATACAACTCCACAAGAGGTATGGACTGGTAAGAAACCCTCTCTTTCACATTTGAGGGTATTTGGATGTGATGCATATGTACATGTTCCAAAGGAGAAACAAACCAAGTTGTATAGTAAATCTAAAAAGTGCATCTTTATTGGGTATAAGGATGGTTTAAAGGGTTATAAGATTTGGAATCTAGTAACAAGGAATTTGTGTACATCTTAGATGCGGTTTTCAGAGAGATGAAAGATGTTATTAAACATGAAGTCGAACCAAAGGAACCTGAGAAGATAGAGTTTGAGCTAAAGGAGGAAGAATCAGACTCTATAGTAGAGGAGGAATCAGAAGATGAAGAGCCACAAAATCCGGGTGTGAGAATATCAGTTCAAGAAAGAAGGTAGCCAGAAAGGTATAGTCCATCTGCTTTCTATTCAAATTTTGCTTTATCTATTACTAATGATGATCCAAAACCTGTGAAGGAAGTAGTAGATTCAGAGGATGGAAAAAACTAGAAAGAGGCCATGGTTGATGAAATGGCATCTTTACACAAAAATGAGGCTTGGGATCTGGTGGAGTTGCAGGGTGGAAAGAAACCCATTGGCAACAAATGGGTGTTCAAGAAGAAGACAAATGAAGAAGGAAAGGTGGAGAAATACAAAGCTTGATTGGTAGCAAAAGTTTATTCTCAGGTGCTAGGAATTGATTTTGTTGATATCTTTTTCTCCTATTGCCAAGGTAGGTTCTATTAGATTACTTTTATCTATTGCTACTACTTTTGATTTTGAGGTTGGACAGATAGATGTGAAGACAACATTTCTTCATGGGGATCTGGAGGTGGAGATATACATGAAGCAACCTGAAGGCTTTGCAGTGAAGGGTAAGAAATAACTGGTATGCAGGTTAAAGAAGTCTCTATATGGGTTAAAATAGTCACCAAGGATGTGGTATCAGAAATTTGATACATTTATACGGGGACTTGGCTTCACGAGAAGCAAAGTAGATCACTGTGTGTATTTTAGATTAATTGGTGACCATGTTATTTATTTGGTCTTCTATGTGGATGATATGTTGCTGGTTGGAAATGACACAGAAATTATCCAGGATTTGAAGACCCAATTGTCTTCCAAATTTGACATGAAAGATATTGGTGCTGCAAACTATATTTTGGGCATGGAAATTAAAAGAGATCGAACAAAGAGGAAGCTTTGGTTAAATCAGAGGAAGTATGTTGAGACAATATTGCAGAGGTTCAATATGCAGGATAGTAAACTAGTGAAGGTTCCTATTCCTGTAGGTGTAAATTTATCTACTCAACAGTGTCCCAAGACACAAGAAGAGGAAGAGGACATGTCTCGTGTTCCATATGCAAGTGTAATCGGTAGTCTAATGTATGTAATGGTCTGTACTAGACCAGACATTGCACATGAAGTGGGAGTATTGTGTAGGTTTATGTCAAAACTAGGGAAGGAGCACTGGATAGCAGTGAAACGGGTTTTAAGGTATTTGTGTGGCAATAGTGATTATGGTTTATGCTAACAATGAAGACCATGATTGGACAGAGTGTTGGATATTATTGGCTTTGTTGATGTAGACTTGGCTGGAGATCTGGATCAGAGAAGATTTGCAGGTGGGTATGTGTTTAACCTATTTGGAGGTGCAATCAATTGGATGAGTAAGAAACAATCATACATGGCAGCCACTCAAGCTAGCAAGGAAGTAGTTTAGTTGCAGAGATTGTGTTCAAGTATGGGTTTAGTACATGGAGCTATAAGAATATACTATGATAGCCAAAGTGCAATTTTCTTGGCAAAGACCCCTGCATATCATTCAAAGACAAAGCACGTTGATGTTTAGTATCACTTTGTGAGGGATATGATAGAAGACAAATGGTGTTGCTGGTGAAGGTGGACACTTTGAAGAATATTGTAGATGCATTGACACAATATGTGAGCTCTAAGAAGTTCTCTTGGTGTAGAGAAAAAATGGGTGTTGTAGGGCTAGATAAATGACTAAGCTCTTTTGTGGCCCCTTCTGGAAAGAAAACAACAAGTAGGAGAATGTTGGGCTGTGTTATATTCTTTCCATGACTAGCCCACGTAGTTAACCAGGGGGTTAGAAGGGGGGCATAGCCCCCCTTTCATTGCGCTGATTGCGTAGCGAGGGGAGTCATATGGGGTTTGAGGGATGTAGGTAACCCCACCCTATGGGGTCTGGGGCAACGACTCAGAAAATTTTGTTTTTGGACCCTATATTAGGTTGGGTGGACCTACCTATGGTTTTGTGCATGATTTTTTGCACATGGTTTTGGACGCGATGGTTTTCGGTCCATGATTTTGGCGTTGGGTTGTGTTATATTCTTTTCACGTAGTTAACAGGGGGTTTGAAGGGCACCCGTAACCCCACTTTATGGGGTCCAAGGCAGTGCCACAGAAAATTTTGGTTTTGGACCCTATGTTAGGTTGGGCGGACCCACCTAGGGTTTTGTGCATGATTTTCACACATGTTTTTTGGACACGATGGTTTTCGGTCCATAGTATTGGACGCGATGGTTTTCAGTCCATGGTATTGGATGCTTCAACATGTATAAATATGTATTGTAACATTGAAAGTAACATAATGAAAAATCAAGTTGGTAGTCCCGGTTTTGGGATCTAGGGGAAAATCTCTAGGTATATGTGTTTTATGTGTTATGGTCATACATTGTTTATTTTAGATGTCTTAGAATTTGTATGTAGGTAATTTCTGTATGGGGTTAAAACCTACTAATCACAGCTGTTTTTGGCTTCAAGGGGATGCTTTTGTTGTTGAGGGGTTTCACTTGAGCCTGTGGTAGACCCTGTTTAGTGGTAGAACTGTGAGATCAATTCTGGTGGTGAAAGAAGATGGAAAGTGGTGGAAAGATAGAGATCGAGAAATTTAATAGTCAGAGTTTTGAGTTGTGGAAACTCAAGATGGAGGATATGTTGGTGGATAAAGACCAGTGGATCGCGGTAGATCCGAGTACTAAACCAATGGGAGTGTCCGATGAAGAATGGAAGAAGTTGGATCAGAAGGAAAAGAGCACAATACGATTGTGTGTCTCAGATTCAATATTGTTGAATGTATCAGGGGAAGATACGATGAAGGCTTTGTGGGACAAGTTAGGGACTTTGTACAAATCTAAGTCTCTGGTGAATAAACTATTCCCGTGGGAAAAAAATGTATAACCTGAGGATGAAAGATGGATACTCGATGATAGAGCATCTGAATGCATTTAATACTGTGGTATGTTAATTAGCATCTATTGATATCAAAATTTCAATGATGATAAGTGCATCAGTTTGTTGTGTTCTCTACCAGATTCGTGGGATAGTCTGGTTATTGTAATAGGTAGAAATGCAACTGCCTTGAATTTTGATGAAATAGTCTTATCTTTGCTGACGGAAGAGAGGAGACGAAAAATATGGAGAGCCAGAATGGTGATGCCTTGTCTGTATGAGGACGGTCGTAGAATAGAAACAAAAATAAGTCATCGAGTGGGAGATCTAAATCTAAAGGGATATCTAAATCTCCAGGAAAACCTTTAAAGATGGTGTGTTGGAAATGTGGAAAGGAAGGGCACTACAAAAGGGACTGTAAATCTAAATCTCCTAACAAAGGAAAGGGATCTAATGAGGCTTCTTCTGTAGAGGCGAAAACCACCTCAGATGAAGGTGGGGATGTGTACTTGGCTTCTTCAAGTACACATGTAGATCATGAGGCATGGTTGATTGACTCAGGTGCATCCTTTCACTTCACTCCCCATAGAGAGTGGTTCTGCGAGTATGAGAAATATGATGGTGGTGATGTCTTCTTGCGGGATGATAGGAAGGCTAGAATCATTGGTCGCAGAAAAGTAAAGTTGAAGTTGCAAGGTGGAAGGGTTAGAACACTTCCAGGTGTTCTACATATTCCTGCATTAGCCAGAAATCTAATTTCTGTTAGCAAGGTGGATGATGTAGGTGTAAAAACAGTGTTCGAGAAGGATACCTGCAAGATGGTTCGGGGAGCACTGGTATTGATGCGGGAGTTTAGATTGGAACTCTGTACAAGCTGCAAGGTAGCACTGCTATTGATGGGTGCAACAGTTCTGTGGTTCCTGAAAGTGGAGCAAAAAATCCAGTCGTCTCTGGAGAGAGGACCATGCTGTGGCATCAAAGGCTTGGACATATTGGAGAGAAGGGCTTTCGAATAATGGTAAAGGTATGGTAGAAGGTATGAATAATAGCTCTCTAGATTTTGATTTTTGTGAAAATTGTGTATTTGGGAAGCAGAATGAAGTGAGTTTCCCCTCTGGTAGTAAGAGGGCGAAATAGATATTAGAACTTGTGCATAGTGATGTGTTTGGACCTGTGAAGGTTCCATCACTAGGTAAGTCTATGTACTATGTATAATTTATAGATGACTTCTCAAGGAATACATGGATATGTTTCCTTAAGAAGAAATCTGAAGTCTTTGACAGGTTTAAAGAATTTAAGGCTTTGGTGGAAAACCAGACAGACAAGAAGATAAAGGTGTTGAGGACAGATAACGGTGGAGATTTTTGCAGTAAGGAATTTGAAGAATTCTATAAGAAGTGTGGTATAGCACGTCAGAAGACTACTCTGTATACACCTTAGCAAAATGGAGTTGAAGAAAGAATGAATAAGACGCTGATGGAAAGGGCAAGAAGCATGCTTAGTGGTGCCAGGTTAGGACAGGAATTCTGGGTAGAGGAGGTGGATACTGCATGTTACCTGGTCAACAGGTCACCTTCATCAACGTTGAAGGATAAGACTCGACAAGAGGTATGGACTAGTAAGAAACCCTCTCTTTCACATCTGAGGGTATTTGGATGTGAAGCATATGTATATGTTCCAAAGGAGAGACGAACCAAGTTGGATACTAAATCTGAAAAGTGCATCTTTATTGGGTATAAGGATGGTTTAAAGGGTTATAAGCTTTGGAACCTAGTCAGACGGAAGGTTGTGTACAACTGAGAGGTGGTGTTCAAAGAGGTGAAAGATGTTATTAAACATGAAGTCCAACCAAAGGAACCTGAGAAGATAGAGTTTGAGCTAAAGGAGGAAGAACGAGACTCTACAGCAGAGAGGGAATCAGAAGATGAAGAGCCACAAACTCCGGTTTTAAGAAGATCAGTTTGAGAAAGAAGGTAGCCAAAAAGGTATAGTACATCTGCTTTCTGTTCAAATTTTGCTTTGTCTGTTACTGATGATGATGATCCCAGAACTGTGAACGAAGCAGTGGATTCAGAGGATGGAAAACTTTGGAAAGAGGCCATGGTTGATGAAATGGCATCTTTGCACAAAATTGAGGCTTGGGATCTGGTGGAGTTGCCAGCTGGAAGGAAACCCATTGGCAGCAAATGGGTGTTCAAGAAGAAGACAATGCAGAAGGGAAGGTGGAGAAATACAAAGCTCGGTTGGTAGCAAAAGGTTATTCCCAGGTGCCGGGAATTGATTTTGGTGATATTTTTTCTCCTGTGTCCAAGGTAACTTCTATTAGATTACTTTTATCTGTTGCTGCTGCTTTTGATTTTGAGGTAGAACAGATGGATGTGAAGACAGCATTTCTTCACGGGGATTTTGAAGAGGAAATCTACATGAAGCAACCTGAAGGCTTTGCGGTGAAGGGTAAGAAAGAACTGGTATGCAAGTTAAAGAAGTCTCTGTATGGGTTAAAACAGACACCAAGGATGTGGTATCAGAAATTTGATACATTTATACGCGGACTTGGCTTCACCAGAAGCAAAGAAGATCACTGTGTGTATTTTAAATTAATTGGTGACAGTGTCATTTATCTGGTCTTGTATGTGGATGATATGTTGCTGGTTGGAAATGACAAAGAAATTATCCAG
>APFE031298758.1:112283-149577 GCA_000404065.3 Pinus taeda | reverse complement strand
ATCTGTTGAACAGTGTCCCAAGACACAAGAAGAGGAAGAGGACATGTCCCGTGTTCCATATGCAAGTGTAGTTGGTAGCTTGATGTATGCCATGGTCTATACTAGACCAGATATTGCACATGCAGTGGGAGTATTGAGCAGGTTTATGTCAAAACCAGGGAAGGAGCACTGGACAACAGTGAAGTGGGTTTTTCAGGTATTTGCGTGGCACTAGTGATTATGGTTTGTTCTACCAAGGAAGACCAGGATTGGACAGAGTGTTGGATATCTGTGGCTTTGTTTATGCAGACTGGGTTGGAGATTTGGATCAGAGAAGATCTACAAGTGGGTATGTGTTTAACCTATTTGGAGGTGCAGTTAGTTGGATGAGTAAGAAACAATCTATAGTGGCACTATCAACTACAAAGTTAGAATACATGGTAGCCATTCATGCAAGCAAGGAATTAGTTTGGTTGCAAAGATTGTGTTCAAGTATGGGTTTAATACAGGAAGCTATAAGGATAGACTATGATAGCCAAAGTGCAATTTTCTTGGCAAAGAACCCTGCATATCATTCAAAGGCAAAGCACATTGATGTTCAATATCACTTTGTGAGGGATATGATAAAAGACAAAAAGGTGTTGCTGGTAAAGTTGGACACTTTGAAGAACACTGTAGATGCATTGACAAAATCTATGAGCTCTGAGAAGTTCTCTTGGTGTAGAGAGACTATGGGCATTTCAGGGCTGGGAAAATGACTAAGCTCTCTTGTGGCCCCCTATGGAAAGAAAACAACAAGTGGGAGAATGTTGGGTTGTGTTATATTCTTTCCACGTAGTTAACTGGGGGTTTGAAGGGCACCCGTAACCCCACTTTATGGGGTCCGGGGCGGCGCCCTGGAAAATTTTGGCCTTGGACCCTATGTTAGGTTGGGTGGACCCACCTATGGTTTTGTGCATGATTTTCGCACATGTTTTTTGGACACGATGGTTTTCAGTCCATGGTATTGGATGCTTCAACATGTATAAATATGTATTGTAACATTGAAAGGAACATAATGAAAAATCAAGCTGGTAGTCCTGGTTTTGGTATCTAGGGGAAATCTCTGTGTATATGTGTTATGATCTTGCATTGTTTATTTTCTGTGTTTTAGAATTAGTATGCAGGTAATTTCTGTAAGGGGTTAAAACCTACATTTGGATGCGATGGTTTTTGGTCCATGGTATTGGATGCTTCGGCATGTATAAATATGTATTGTAACATTGAAAGTAACATAATGAAAAATCAAGATGGTAGTTCCAATTTTGGGATCTAGGGGAAAATCTCTGTGTATATGTATGTAGGTAATTTTTGTATACGGTTAAAACCTACAAGTTTTGCTATGCGCAGACTAGGCACAATGTATTCCATGGGCATCACTGCTTCAACACCATATACGAGCCTAAAGGGTATCTGTCCAGTCAAGTTTTTGCATGTCGATGGATAGGCCCATAGTATGACGGGTATGCACAGGTCCTAATCACTTCACTGAGTGTTGCAAACCTTGGTTAGTGCATTCTATAGTACCTTATTGAATGCTTCCACCATCCCATTAGCCTGTGAGTGATAAGGCATGTTTTTCTAGTGATATACCTAAATTTCCTATGTCAGTGTGCGGATTGTTTCATTCAGAAAGTGCGTACCGCGATCACTCATCAAAATCTTTGGACATCCAAATCGCATCAGTACATACTCAAAGAGAAACTTCACGGCAGTCATGCCTGTGTAGTCCTTCATACGCTATGCCTCCGCCCATCGAGTCAAACACTCAGTCGTGGTGATAATGTACCACACTCCCGTCTTCCTTCCTTGGGGCTGAATGGGTCCCACAAAATCTATCGCCCATTTCTCGAAAGGTTGTAACATCATCTATGGGGTCAGAGGCAATTCATCTCTCTGTGATGGCCTTCCAGTCCTTTGACACACATCACACGCTCTGTAGTAAGCTTTTGATTCCTAATGGAGGGCTGGCCACCACAACCATGTGCATAGAATCTTTTGTGTAGTCGCCCTTCTTGCATAATGCCTTCCTGCGGCACCCCCATGAGCATCCGCGAGGATACTTCTCCTTTCAAACTTTGGTACATATCATCATAATCCTTCATTATAACCCATTTTATAAAGATGTTCGGAAATGATAGAAAAGTCTGCCGTGCGTACCACTAACTCCTTTTTCTGTTGGACGGTGTAGCCTTCCAGGGTCGTTCCTGTCGTTAGGAAGTGTATGATGTCTTCGAAGTGACCATCTACAATGTGCACTAAAAATATCTGCGTGTCAGGCAATCCCTCCTCCAAATTAGTGTGCTCTTCCCCCGTTTCGATGTGCAACAGATGGTCTGGTCCCACGTTTAGTCATCTAGGCTTCACAATAACTTAAAAATCATACTCTTGGAACAATAACAACAACCTATAGATTTTCCCCCCCAACACATTCTTATTGACTAGGTATTTCAATGTAGAATGATCTGTATACATCTTTTAATGTCCACCCAACAAATAGTGTCTAAACTTCTAGAGTGTGTATGCCATGGCTAATCCTTCGCACTCGGTGGTGGAATAGTTCTTCCGAGCCTTGGATAACCTCTTTCTTGCGAAAATTATAGGATGGTCAAATTATCCTCTGCTAGCCTATGTCAGTACTACTCCTAATGTTATACATGACGTGCCTACATGTACATGAAACTCCTTCCAATATGGGAAGACTAAAATCGACGCGGTGACCATTTTTCCTTTCAATACATCCAAATTTTCTGATAGTCCTCATTCCAACAGAATGCGGCATCCTTTTTCAACAAATTATCCATAGGTGCGGTGATCTAGGCGTAGTCCTTGATAAGCTTCCTATTGTACTCAATATATCCCAAGGTTTCACGTAGCTATTTTACACTCCTCAGTGCCTCCAAGTTAAGTATCACTACGATCTTCATGGGATCTACCAGCAATCCCTATCTACAAACCACATGACCTAGTAGAGTCCCAAAAGGAACACAAAATAGACATTTCTTCAAATTGATCGCAATCTGGTACCTTCAACAGGTATCTAGCATTAAGTGCGAACTTTCCACATAGCATTTTACCAACCCAAACATAATCCAACTATCAAAGTACACCTCTAGAAACTTATGAATGAATTCTTTGAATGCAACAATGACTACGCACGAAAAAATCGCAAGTGCATTCTTCAATCCAAAAGGCATTACAGTGTACTGAAAACACCCCCATTCAGTTGCAAAAGTCGTCTTTATTCTATCTTCAGGTGCGATTTTGATTTGATGATACCCATAGAACCCATCAGTGAAGGATTATTTTTCCTAGCCACATACATTATCCAATACCTCATCAGTGAACGGAGTCAGGAAGGGATCATATACACAAGCGTCATTCAACTACCTGAGATCTACGCATATATTTATTTTAGCCTTCTGCTTCTTTTCTTGTACCACCATTGGGCTTACCCAATCAGATTCTTCTATGGGCTCAATGATGCTTGTCATGAGGATCTTATCTAACTCTAAGCGGACCTTTTCCTTATACTTCAGATTAAGATGGCAAGGTCTTTGCTTAACTGGCTTCGCGTCGAGTTTCAACGTGATCTTCATAATGCCCAAGTCTCTTATTATCCATTTTAACTCTATAAACCTTATAGGGGACAAATCCTGGTATTCACGGAGCAATTTGGTGACCTTATCTACCATCGCGTCATCTCGGTAATCTCCAACCTTCGCGAATTTGGGCTCTGCCTTCGTACCAATATTTACTTGTTTCATTTTTAGTGGCGCGGTTATATCAAGATTCTCGATCTGTGGTCCCTCGACCTCGTGGTGACCCTCGGTTTCAAGGATATTAATATTTCATGTATCCTCATCTTCTTCTTCAGCAGTCATGTTATAGCATTCCAACGCATGGCTTAACTGAATAGTCCAATCAGGTTGAATCAGATCCAAAGGATCATGTGGTATCCTAAAGATTGTTTCCTTAACTTATTGTAGCACTTCATCAATATAGCCAAACCCATCTTCAAAGCTAAACGTCATTGTGAATCCTTCACACATAATATCTCGTTCGCTTGTGCCATGGCAAAGCTTTGTCTCCAAGTACCAGTTCATTGGGATGACATCCAAGGTGTGACAGAACAAGTGCACCCATTCAGGTTGGGGCTTCACTCCATAAGCCTTAACCCATTTGCCCAACTGTGTGCATGGATCATCTATCCCGTCATACTTTTCTGTCACTCATACCTTCAAATTCCAAAATCATATTCACATCATCCTCCTATACTTGCGCCAATCATCAAAACTACCCTTGTGTGTACCCCACCATCTCAAAGGTGTAGCACGCAGTGCCAAGTACAAAGCCTAGAAATGCTGCTTCTCTAGTACTTCCCTCTCAAATGCATCCAAAAACAAATGCACATCATTCAAGCCATCATAAGTGGGCATATTTCTTACCTCTGCCGACACACAGCATAGCAACTGGGTTATCATGTTACAGCTCAACATAGTTACTTCATGTAGCCAATTCTGCCAGCGCTCTAATTCTTCATCCGATTCTAAGGTGCAGGAACTCTCGCAATCCCATGTAATTCATACATCCGCTATCAGATTCACCCAATATTGGTCTTATGCTGTTATCTTATATATGCAGTCCAAATCTTCATCGCTTTCATAATAGTGGACTGGTTGCATATAATGCAACCCTTCAACAGGATCTAGGAGTACTATTACACGAAACAATTTCTTTTCAAATATCTTCTTTCACTTATTTAGGTTTATTACCCAATTCATGTAAGTAGCCCAATCAATGCTAAGGAGCGCAGAGTACGGGTTGCTGCCATCCACAATTTCTATCACTTCAAATTTATCCAATGCACTTGTGCCTTCAATATCTATAGTTACTCCTTGCAGCCGTCCCATGGGGATGATCTTCTGCTAATTTTCCATCCTTAATTGAATCAGAGACCACTGCAGTGTGGGTCTCCCCATCCTCTCCCAAGTCTGCTTCGACAAAACGTTTGCGTCTGACCCTAGATCCAGAATAACTCCATCCATTTCATATGCCTCCAGTTGAAACGTTCTGTCCTGCTTCAAAATTTGCATTTCAAGGCAAATATTTTGCAACTGCGCATGGATTTGTTGAACCCCTAGATTCGGATCTTGCATCGGTGTTTCATGCAGTCTTATTGCAATATCCAAGGCCTCTGCTTGAGTCATAATCTTCTGTTGTGACAGTGCAACCCTTAGGTTAGGTAGGAGTGAAGCCACAAACCATTTTCAGTGCTTTCCATTTATTAAGTTCATATTATCTTTGTGGATTTTACACTTCAATCTCTGATCCAATTCCTAAGGAATCTCACCTGATTTCATCGCGATTTCCTTGAACCCCACAATTGACTGCGCCTTGGATTTAGGCCTACTGAACTCTTTATTTAGCGCAGTCTAGATCTCTACTAAACCAGCATTTGGGTTATTGTTGGAGTACTTGATGTAGCAAGTTAGCACACGATCCTGTAAAGCACTAACCAATGTTGCCTTGTTCATGTGATCATCTGTGATGCCCTAAGCTTCCCTTACAGATTTTACGACGAACTAGAACTAGTCTGAGTTCTCATTTCCCAAGCCCTTAAACAAAGGCAGCTTCATTGAATTCTCCATTTGAATTGTGGTGCAGGTATTGTTATCAGGAATAGTGTCCACTCGGATGCTGAGATTCCCACTAAGACTAGTAGCTATCTTAGAAAAAAACAAGTAAAGTCTACTTTCATTTTCCTTTATGAAAATAGATAAGAGTGGAACAAAGGAGACCAACCTTAGTCTTGCGCTTGATTTCTTTGTTTGATTCCTCTCCTTCCTGATAGAGCTTTTCGTCTTCTTCTTCGTCTGCCCAGCTTCAAAGAGCATCTGTGGAATCACATCAACATACTACTATCAAAGAACAAAGATCTATATTCATAAATAACACAAGACCAGATATGTGTTAGCCATACAAATGCATATATAAGCAAGCATACAAGAATATGGAGGAAAAATTGAATAGATTTATTAAGATCAAAAGTAGCAAGAGGATTAAAACCATATGTTCTGACCCAACACCATCCTCCAGCAAGAAAGCCCTTCTTCACCTCAAATAAATCTTAGATCACCCAACACTATGAAGTTACACCAGAAAACCAACAACACTTCTCTACAAGATACAAGATTCTAGCCTCTAGATCTCTGTGATGAGGGATCCATATATAGATGATTGTAGGGGGGTGAATCATCTTCTAGGGTCTTGATTAGTGTCCTCTCTCTGATAGTTCTTGATTCCACTTTGAGAATGATGATCTCTTACTCATCCATGGTCAAAAATAGAGAGGCAAGTGTCAGAGGGGAAGCTTATGGAAGATTCCATGATCTTCCACCTCGCATTTTGTCCCTGCCATTTGTCCATTCCCGACCATCGCACCCTACAGAGGGGCCATTCAATATGCATCGCACCCTTTACACTAGGAAGGTGATATGCATCGCACCCTCTGCTGGGTATTCAGTATGGTCTAGTTTTGACCATTTATGAGCAGCTTTTAGTGGAGAACCTTTGGGAGATGATGTAATCAGCCGACCTTGTTCCTTTAGGAAATGAAGCAAAACTTTTAGGGACTTAGGAGCCCTCAGTTTATGGACATTTATGATTGGGGTTGAAGTGCCCAAAAATGTCTATAAAAGTTGCCCCCTAAAGCATGAGGTCGTTAATCTTTTGATGTCGGGTGCAATGCTTTACTATGAGGATCCAAAGTTTTTTCGAGTTGGGAGGCGACCTGTAATAAGATACAATACAATACATTATCTTGACAACATTTTTTCATGATCTAGCTGAGGTGGGCATTCCCATGCTCAGCTTTATCAATTCATTTTTCATGCACATAGGACAGACAACCGTCTGTGTGGTAGACTGATGATTCAGACTCATCATCCTTTGATTTGGATGATCATCTGTCTGGCAATGATGTACATTTGATGTATTTACATTCCTGAATTATCACAGCCCGGATGGATGAAACTAGATCCGAGGTCTTCAAAACTCGTTCAATTTTCACTCGGAGTACAAGTCGATCCATGTGAAAAATGTACTGGAGTCGAACATGGAAATACATCGCCTAATTACCAGCCAATGATGTAAGCTATTAACAGGCACGAGAGGAATCACCAATAATGACAATGACCCTCAAGGTACTACAATACAATTCGCGTGGTGTGAAAAAGGACTTGGCATCAAATACCATGCAAAATATCTCGATCGAAGGCCACTAATGTAAACCTATCGCCGAAAATGAGAAACTTGCCATTGAGGCATGCGAGCTTCAAAGTACTGAAAGGGTTGTCCCTAGGTCAACTTCTTGGATAATGAGCTAATGTCGACAAGAAGTGACCCATCGTAGGAGGGCCCTAATGAGTCCCACATCTACAACATGGAACGAAGCAAATGATTTTGGAGGTGAAAACAATCTGACGATATAGGGTTCAGTGTGGCAGTCATGAAAGAATGGAGCATGAATGTATTGTAGTGGGTGAGACACAGGCGAATTGTCTGAATGACTTCTCTTGAACATATCGGCTACACTGACGATGGATTGGTAGCGTTAACCCCAAAGATGGATGGTGTGATGGACCAATGGTGATGACCAGTGAACAGAACAACCCAACTCAACTTGGATGCGGAAGGAAAGTGTCATGTTCAAGAGCGACTTGCTACCAATAAAGTTTATTCAAGTTTTCTTCCAAATTTTCCCCAGTCATTGCTGACCAGTACCTCTTTATTTTTGTCAAGCTTGAGGAGGATAACATATGCTTGTTCTATAATCTGCCCTTCAGGCGAACCTGTCACTATATTTTAGCGAACCTAGTGACAATGAAACTCATTCTCGTCCATTTGGACGAGTTTGTCGCTATTAGGTTTTAACGAGTTTAACGACAAAGATAACTCGGTCCTTTTCAATTTTAGAGAGTCTAAAAGGGACGGAAAGACTACTCCAAAGTTTCTTTTTCGTCATATAATCCCTTAAGTCCGAAAAAGCGTAAAATAATACGAAAGGGATGAATTTTTGATAGGTTTAACGAGCCAAACAAGACAAGCGCTCTATCTTTTTGTGTAATAATCCCTCAGGTCCAAAAAGATTAAAATCTAGAGGAGGGATAGCACTTCCGATGAATTTAACGAGCCGGAGAGGCTAATCACTCGACAATATTTTCATATTTTATGAGTCAGTTGAAAAGAGCTTAAAGGAGACTCATTTTCAAGGAATGAGTGATGATTTCGGGTAGCAGCTGATTCCAGGTAAGGTTTGGAATTTTCCAATCATGGCAGTGTCACAAGGATGGATAATAGAATCACTCTTCGTGGATGTTCCTCGAAAGGGTAAACAATCATATGGAGGTCAATGATCGGCTAAAAAACAGAGTGGAGGTGATGGCGAGAACATGACCAAGGCTCAAAAGCTGGGGATAAGGCATTCACAATGGTTATTTACCGGTTCATTTTTTAATGAGCTTAAACTCTAGGGGAAACATTTGCTCATGACTTATGTTTATTTTTTAATGAGCTTGAACTATGCGCTAAAATTTCTCGTGGTGGGTTTATTTTTAAACGAGCTTGAACCCTGTGGTAACACTGATTTCCAGTCGTATAATAAGGATTTCTCATTTAAGATGCCATTTTTTATGGGGCTTGAACCTTTTGAAGCTTTGCCCCAGATCCTTTCTTTATGCAAGCTAGGAAACGACCAGCCTTACGGGTTTAAAGGGTTAGAGGTCCTAGAAATTTAAAAATAAATGGTCACTCTTCGCTTGCATGTGGAAAGGTTTGCATGCCCCCAGGTATAGCGAAAAATTCCCAGGTTCCCATGAAAGTTCCATCCGTGTAGCAGATAAAATGCTTCCTTGGCGATGTCTACCGAAATAGACAAAGGTGAGTGGCGTAGCGTTACTCCACTCACATAACTTTAACGAAGGTATCTTATTCCAGCCTAATCCTATTTTCCTGTGAGGACGGGTGTGTCAGACTAGTCATATATCCCCCGCGGAAACCTACTCTATACCCAAGGTTTTCCTACCGAAACAAACCAGGGTGCATGCCCCCTGGGTTTCAGTCACATCCTCTTGAATCACTCGCGCTCATCAGGTGGATGGACTGGAGATCGATGAGACATTCCTTGCGTGAAGAGACCATTTAGGGATGGAATTTGACTATTTGCGATGTGTGAACAGGAGAATGACATTTGGTCTATGAGCTTGACCATTCTGCCTTCGCGCGGAAAACACATTACTCTAAAGAGTGAGGAGAAGACGACTCCCATGCAATAAATATAGTCGCGTCCAAGGAGTAGATTATAATCCAAGGGTCCTTGATCTACCATCACGTTCATGTGAACAGTTTTCCTTCTCAAGGTAATGGGCACATTTGGAAGGATCCTTAATGTTCGACTGGTTCCTTTGTCAAAGCCTGTCAGATTTCTCATTTCAGGCAAAAGCGATGGCAAACCAAGCGCTTTCCAAGCAGTTGAGGAAAGGATACTCACAGAAACCCCTTCATCGATGATGGTACCAGCCATGACCATTCTGTAAGCTTGTACAATTATTTGGAATGGTACGCTAGTTGGTAAACAGGGTCTGCCTAGTAGATTCCAGTCGAAGGAAACGACTAGGTTGCTTGGAGGTGGGACCGAATGGACGGCCGGATATGACTCTGATGAACTTCCTTCCTGCGATAAAGGAACGAGTGGACTGCCCCCAAGTTCATCGGAGTCTGTGTTTATGAAAAGAATTTGAACGGTGTCGTTCTCTTTCTCTTCAGTGACGGTATCATTCGAAGATGAACACTCTGAAGGCAAGACCGAGTCAATTTCCGTCTCGACCTTTTGACTTTCGTCTGGTATGGATTCAGAGGGTTCATTTTCAATGATAGACGCTTCGACAGACCACAATGATGGACCAATCGGATTTTCAACCAGTGGTGGACTTAGCAAGAGTTTTTTATATCCAGGAGGGAGCCATAGTAGTGAAGCAGGACGGACATCCAAAACTCTTTTAGCTTCGTCAAGGAAGGGACAACGGTGGACGGCGTGATTGCCTTCACACAATTTACAAGGAAATCTGGGATTCCCTTTTAGTATAGATGCTTCACTTTCACTGGTTGATGGTGTGCATTCAACATGATCATCAGAGGTTGATGACACCGGATTGTACAAATGAGGAGACCAGTACCTCAAGATCCATGGGATGCAGGGACAATCTCGGTGATAGTGGTCTCCATTGTAAATGGCACCATGAGATTTAGTTTTAGACGGTGCGGTGTGAGGATTTTCGCTAGATGACGCTTGGTTTCCCCCTTTCGATTTTGGTTCCTTTTTTTTCTTTTCCTTTTTCTCTTTCTGCTTCTTCTTCTTCTCAGTTACTTGATTTTTAGCTTTACCAGCTTTATCAAGCGAAGAGGAAGGAGGAGAGGGAGAATCAGACAAAGTAGAAGGTTGGTGGGCAACTCTAGTATCATCTAGTTGCTGACTTGACTGTTCAAGAATTACAATATTTTGAACGACAGAGGTAGAGAAGAGCCAGACAGGCAAACCAATCGGCAACCCTGGAAGTGACAATGTGGCCATATGGGGTGCACCAACATCTCCCTAGGAGGAGAAGGGACTAGGATTTCCTCCAAGGGGAAGTCCTTGGTTGGTTGACTCCATTTTTCTCAACCTAAAGACCAACGAGGGAATTTGTGATGTTATTCCGATTAAAATAAATTTTAGAAGCTTTGACACAACTTTTTTTTTCAATTTTAAAGAGACGAGAAAAAACAAAAGATGACTCTAGTCGCCTTCGATATTTAGTGAGCCTGAAGTGACAAGTGCTCAGAGGACCTTTTCTTTTAAGGAGTCTGAAAAGGAGAAAAATAGACTTCTCTGGAGATCTAGGCAGAGGGAATTACCAAACCAATCGCAAAACTACAGAATACGTTTTACGGTACAGCAGTCAATCTTCCTGAATGCGGTGTTCAGTGCATTATGATCGATAGGGCTACAGACACGGCTTCGTAAGGATAAAGGATGCAACCTATTGTGGTCTCCCAATATATACTCGACGATACATGGGAGCACAAGTCCGTACTGGCACTTGCCGTCTCAGAGTGGAGGAATCACCCAACCAACAATGAAAACAACAATTACCAGGTTTTACGACTCCGGAATACGTCTCTAGCCTAGACCTCTAGATGTTGTGCGTTAGGTTCCAAAGCGTTGTTAGATTCATTAAATTTATTTTAATTTGATCTTGCTTAAAAATTTGCCTTTCAGGTTCATCACGTGATGTGTATACAATTCCTAAAATGAAGTGTAAGATGATAAACGAATGTTTAATCTTGTTTTGGCAATGAAAATCCTAGCTACTAAGGAAAGAAAGTTAAGAATATTTCAACAAAGAGCACAGAGCACACGCTAAATGCATCGTTCTAAATCAAACCAAGCAGTCTAAATGCAAATGCACATGCATGTATTTTTTTTCAGCCTTCTTAATGTATGAATGATTATAAGAAAGCTAAGTGAAAATCTGAATTATTTTCAAAGCGACAATACTCAGCACATTTCTTTTCAAAATGAAGGTAAGAGAGACACTTTGCGATTTCGAAATGAAAATTGCTTTTCAACACTTTAAAAACTACTAATTCAGATCATATACAATAGTAACTTTATAATCGACTATCAAGAGCAATGGGATTGTCTTCTAAAACTGAAAATGATAGCTACGAAACTTTCAGATCAAGAAACGACAGTTCGACTATGCTACTTCTTTGCAAAAGACAAATGAAAATGGTGCACAATACATAAAAACACTTGCGATTCTTTGCACTATGGAGGTGGAATAATGTAAGAGAAGGGGGTTCTCACAGAGATATACTGACCACAAACAGCAAAACTCCTGAATAGGAATGAAAACAGTGAGGAAAAAACCAAAGTACGAAGGTAAAGTTAACCTTCCCTGACCATTGCACCTATCACACAGTGAATCCAGTATGCAGCGCACCTACTGCACTCAGGAAGTGTGATGCATACAGACTTCCTTGAAGGCAGAGTGCGATGTTTCTAGTGCAAGACTTTAAACAAGTTTTTACTCACAATTTACAATTCAGTTCAGGGATTTAGGCCGAGTAAGTGATCTTTAGTATATGTAAATCACAGGGGTTGAACTAAGGAGGTTACTAGAGCCACCACTTAGGGCAATTAGAATGTTTGTAGATCGATTGTTTAATTCATAAACAAAACCCAGAGATAGACTGAAGCAGCAATGATCTACTTTGCATTTGTATAACAAATGCAGTTCGAAGGCTAGCTGGCTTGGCTTCAGGCTCCGTCTGTAAGTTTATAAAAGAAACAAAGATAGGCTAACAAACAGTCTAGTCGCTCGCCAGCGAAGTCGCCATTTTTTTACTGGGAATAGTGTCCACTCGGATGCTGCTATTCCCACTAAGACTGGTAGCTATCTTAGAAACAAACAAGTAAAGTCTACTTTCGTTTTCCTTTATGAAAATAGATAAGAGTGGAACAAAGGAGACCAACCTTAGTCTTGCGCTTGATTTCCTTATTTGATTCCTCTCCTTCCTGATAGAGCTTTGCCACTTCTTCTTCGTCTCCCTAGCTTTAAAAGCACCTGTGGAATCACAACAACATAGTACTATCAAAGAACAAAGATCTATACTCATAGCTGGATCTACTTGAATTCCAAAAAATGAAATGAAGTGACCCAATACAATACCTTCATTCATCATCATATGGCATTTTTCAATACTTAAGGCAAGATGTGCTTCTATACATCGCTTAAGTACTTTTTCCAAGTTCTGTAGAGCATCCTCAAAGGTTGTGCCATAAGGAGTAAAGTCGTCCATGAGTATTTCTAAGGAATCATTTATCATATCAGAAAAAATCCCTATCACCGCTCTTTGAAATGTTGTTGGGGCATTACATAGCCCAAATGGAAGGACCCTATAGGCAAAGGTCCCCCATGGGCTAGTAAAAGTAGTTTTGTCCTGATCCTGGGGTGCAATCTTTATCTGATTATATCCGCTAAATCCATCCAAAAAGGAAAAGAATTTCTTACCTGCCAAGTTATCTAAGACCTGATCTATGAATGGTAAAGGGAAATGGTCTTTCTGGGTGGCCTTATTTAAGGCTCTATAGTCCACACATACTTTCCATTTCCAATTTTTCTTGGGTACAATTACTAGTGGAGAAACCCACTCACTATCAGATATGGGGTATATAAATCCTGCATTCAACAATTTTTGAAGTTCTTCTTTTACAATTTCCTTCCTTAATATAAATGCGGTGAGTGCATAGTTCAGGAGAAATCCCCTTCATATTTGTATAATCCCATGCGAATCCCTCTTTATTTTCATGGAGTAGCTTCATCAACTGTTGTTTTTGATCATCTGTTAGATTAGGATTTATATTTAACGTTTTACCTGGCTCGATTTCTCCTATTATACTTTTGGAGGGGTTGCCAGCTAATGTCTGAGGTAGATTTTCAGTTTCAAGGTTGTGCTGGGATTCAGATTCCAAGATTGCAGTGAAGTGATTGTGTATTTCTGGACTGACTGAAGAAGGTTCAGAAATAAAGTTGCTGATTAATTCATCTTCTGTTGAGTCTTTGAAAGTTAAATCTTGTCCGACAGTTAAAATAGGTTGGGTTTCCTCATCCTCATAATCTAACCATACAGAATTGTTGTTATTAATCATGGGTGTGGCATGAGAATAAAGAGTCAGCTGTTTGGTTTCCTACCCATTAGATATTGTCATTGATCCAGACCTACAGCTGATGAAAGCATCTGCTGTAGCCAGCCAAGGTCTTCCTAGAATCAGTGGATGACCCCCCAACTTTGTTTTAGTTTGTAATACAACAAAGTCGACTGGGTAATTCCAAGATTCTACGGAAATTACCAGGTCTTCAATGACTCCTTCAGGTTTAATTGTAGAGTGGTCAGCCAGCTCTAGGATGGTTGGGGTTTCCCTAATTAAATTTTTCAACTGCAGTAATTGTGCTGTTTCGAGTGTCATAATGTTTATTGCAACACCTAGATCTACTAGAACTTTAGAGACAAAGGTTTTACCAACCTGAATTGTTACTGTAGGATGACCAGGGTCACCATATTTCATAGGGGGTCTTTTTCTGTCATCAAAGTAGTTAGTTCTCCCATCACATGAACTGTGAGGGGTTCCTTAGCTTTTCTTCCAGGCTTTTTAATACAGATATCCTTAACAGTTCTAGCATAAATAGGAACATCTCTTAGTGCTTGCAATAATGGAATTTTGACATATAAATTCTGTAGTTCTCCTAAAAGTTTAAAAGTAGGTGGCTCAAATGTTTTAGTAAGATCCAGTCATTCAGGAAAGGGTGGCTCTGCTATTTGAGCAGTCTTGTTAGAAGATGATTCAACCGTTTCAGCATTGTTGTTAGATGATTTTTCCTTTCTAGTTTCCTCTTTTTCAGAGTCAGTAATGTCATTAATTATGGCTTCAACTATCCTCCGAGAATGTAAATGGATATCATTACATTGCATAAGGGAGACAGGTTGACTTTGAATATCAATTACCTGCAAAGCTTTATTATTTTTTGGGTTGGGGTTAGGTTGCACAGGCAGTTGGGGTCTGATTGACTGGTTATTCTGCGGAGCGTTAGATGGTAAGGAAAGAGATTGTTGGTGTTGAGGAAATGGAATCTGTTGGGCTGTCCAGTTTGGGTTCCATTGATTGAAGTAAGGTTGCTGAAGAGTCCAAGGATTCCACATAATAGGGTCAGTAAAAGGAGGATTTGGTTGCTGCATAGATGGAAATTGCATTGGATTAAAGGGTGGGTATTGCATTTGATTCATGGGTGGGTAATTTGTTTGAAAAGGAGAGTGATTATTCCAACAACTAAATGATGTGTTAGAATTCATACCTTGTCTTTGTGGTTGCCATTGTCTCCTTTGTGTCATCAGGTACACTACTTCAGCTTCTTCTTCAGTTGATTGTAGTGCTGCCTTTATTCCTGGCAAAGAGGGGCATTGCTGAGTCTCATGATCCTTTTCACAAATGGTACAAATTGGTACCCTATCCAATGGGAATTCCCTCAGTGGGTGCTTCCCTCTACATTTGGAACAGAAAATAGCCAGAGCCGCTTCTGCTTCTGCCTACTTCTTTTTAACTTGCAGAGCATCAATTTGTGAAGCAAAAGAGCTTAACATTTCAGTTTTAAATTCTCCAAGAAAATTACCTATTTCAGCTCGCGTTGCTCCTCCACTTGCTGATTTCTAGACCCTTGAGTATATACTGTCCCTGCTTTTAGATATGCTTGCTTCTCCTCTAGAACATCTCATGCAGAGGTTAATAATCTCATCAAATGGTTCTTTGGAGATATCCCCTTTTCCAAGCATATTTAGCATATCCAGGCAGTCATCTCGTACTCCTTTTAACATTATTGTCTTCAGAATATCCTTACTCATGGTCGGATGATCTGATCGTTGCAGATTATACTACAGTCTCTCTACAAAGTCCTCCAGATTCTCGTCCTCTTTCTGGACCATTTTAAACAATTGTTCCTTCCTTTCTCTTGTTCGATAGTAATCCTGATATTTGGTCAGAAAAATTTCTTTCATCTGATCCCATGTAGTGATTACTTGAGCCCCTAAGTTCATAAACCATCTTAACGCATTCCCTTTCAGTGTTGCTGGAAACAATTTTAACTTCTGAGCGGGAGTTACATAATCATAACTCCTACACAGTATATCAAATTCAAAGAGGAACTCATCAGGATCTTCAGAGGATAACCCATGAAAATTAGGTAATGTTGCAGGTGGGATGTTCTTCATAGGGATTGTTCCTCTTGGGAGATCCCCAATAGGAAACTCCAGGGTGGAGAGTGAATGTTCCCCCCTTCCTTCTTCTATGTTATCCTCCATTGTTCTTTTCCCTGAATCACTTGCTCTATCTTCAGTGTCTTTTGTTTCTTCAACTTCTTCTACTAGTTCCTCAACATGCTCTGGTGTTTCCAGCTTCCTTTCAGGTCCTAGTACTTCCTCCGTCTGATGATCTGTTTGGGAGGAATATTGGATCTGAGGTCTTCGGGAACTTGTTCTCTGGGATGTCTCGGCCTTTGAAATGATCTTGTCAATGAAAGTTTTTCTTCCTCCTCTTGTGCCCTTACCGCCTATGAAGTTAGCTTTCTTGCGTCCTCTCATGCACCTGCTATCTTAAAGGAAAATCATTAATGCCTTTAAAATCTTTTAGTCACCTTCCCCTGCAACGACGCTAAAATGTTGGCTGCTCGAATTGTTTATTGATTAAACAGTCGAGTACCACATTAAATTGTCAAACCAGGAAAGTCCTTTTGTTTCAAAGGTGACCTCGTACTATATGCACTTAATTCTAAAAGCACTAAAGGCTGTAGTATAAACAGATCTACTTCCTATCAAACCCTTACTCTGTGTTACAACAGTTATAAACTATTACAGAGATGAAAGGAAATTAATTAATGGTAACAAATCTGCAGAAAGAAATAATGGCTGTTTGTAACAGAGGACCAGGACCCTGTCCTCAGAATAAGGATGTTCAGCACCTGCCTCTGGGACCAGTTTGCCAATACACACTGAAAAATCCTAATCACCGGTGACACACTTCTCACAGCGCCAATTGATCAAGGAAACAGAGTATCAAAAAAAAGGAAATATCAGAAGCAAGGCTAAAAATGTACAGAAATCACACACACACTTAATAGGAAGGAAATGGGTGAATGTTGTGAAGAAGGTGGGCCCTGTCCCTCTCACAAGATTCCCCTGAACGCAGATGCTAAGTTAAAATGCTCAAAACAATCCTTTATTCATCTGCCAAAAATTCCAATTACAATAGAAGTTTAGACTGCTCTGCACTACAATACTTCCGTTATAACTTGCTAGCTTTCATCTGTAGATGTCTCCTCTTTATAGAGGAGACATCTATTACAATAGATTGTCATTATTCATTCAATTTGATCCTTCTGTACAAAAAATAGGAAATCAATTCCTGTTACAGCATATTGTTACAACAATGTATATCTTTGTCGTCCTTTGTTTAATCGGATCCTTCCGCTGTTGCAAAACTGGTAGTCTTCATCTATCTCCTCGGGGTCCTTGTACTATCCTTGCTTGTTCCGCTGTTGTTGTCGATTTGGTAAATCTCAACTGTTCCTTAAAGCTCTTCATGCTGTTCCTGGTGTTCCAGCATCTGCGACTAAGTTTGGCTGATCGTGCTATATCATCATCGGCCAAGTATAGTTCTGCCAGCTTCAGACGGTTACTGCCTAGCTCGACAATTAATGTTTCATCCTTTGCAAATTAAGACTTTTCCTTCTTTAGTTAGTTGTTGTTTCTGGTGTTGCAGCAACTGCACAGTTGTTGTTTCTGGTGTTGCAGCAACTGTGAATTACAATTCTGTGGACTTTGAACAGTTCCAATCAATTGTCAGCGACTTAGCCAATTTCCAAAGATTAATTGTAAAGATAACATGAATATGTGTTGAATAATTAAACATATAGCAAATGAGGAGAGTTACTTCATACCTTGGAATGATGAGGTCAAAATGTTATCAAGGGTTTCTACTTATGGGATAAAAAGGGTAACATCATGACAAAATATGAGGTCAAAAGTAGACAATATGGAGTCCTAACAATCCCTCTCGAAAACATGGTCAAGTTAACACTAGCCCTAGTGAAGTCTTCACCCTTTCCATATGTTGCACCCGCAACGAGCTAGATTTGGCAAGTTTTTAACAACTCATTGAAGTTTCGAGATGAAGCAATTTCATGGGCAGTTCTAGGGCTGGTTGTTGGGTTAGTTGAGCTCGCCTCTCTCCTCTGGGATAGTTGTTCCACCTTTTGTGCAACCTCCATAAGAGATAAGCTCTTCCTCCCATCTCTTATGGAACCTCTCCCTCCTATAAATGTCTCCTCCATGAATGAGATCAGATAGCTTGGATGTAACTTGGTGATAGCTAGATGTAATTTGGTAGCTTCAGGCTTCTAAGAGAGGAGTAGAGGTAGAGAGTGTCATTGGAGTGTGGAAGTAGCCTCACATGTATTTTGGCTTGAGAGATGTTTGAGTAGAGTTGGTTTTATAACTTTTTAGCATCAATATTTTGCACTAAAGAGAGAGTCATTTGTTCCCTTGGGAGATGGTTCACAAGTAAATGCTTACAGAGACATGCCGACCCTTTGAGGAGACTTACAACATCAAGGCTCGGTTGTAAGTTTTAGTTTGATTTACATTAATACAAATCAATAGCTTGTTTCCTACATCGTATGTTGAATTGTATGTCGATAGATTGAGGTTCCTTGACTCTTCAAGTAGGTCGTTTGGTCATTTTCTATTATGTTTGTGGTGTTTCTCTACATGTTGTTTTCAGGTATAAGTTATTAGAAGAACGAGAACTGGAGCAACGTGAAGAGGACTTCATCGAACAATGAACTGAAAGTAGGCCTTCATAACACCAAATTTCTAAGGAAATTTTCTTTGGTAATGTATTTTCAATGACTAGGCCCACTCTTGGGCTAGAGGGGTTGCCTCTGTCCGCAGAGGGAACTTGCCTATGTCACAAGTTGGCGACTCCACTGGGGTTTCTTGAATGATTTGTTTGCTTGGGTCGTTCATTCATTGGGATGTTTAGACTCTGCTTTGCATTATCTCTAATTTTGTTTGAGGCTTCTTCCTATTCATTGTTTGTCATCTTCCTGATTGGTATGTGACATGTAGTTACCAAACTTTCATATCTTGTTTGTGTGGTTTCCTTCCTTCACTTGGCATAGATTACATTGCTTCTTGGTTTGTGAGACAACTTTGCCATTTTACAAAAATAAATATCTCCTTATTTTTGAGTCTTTGATTCATTTTGCATTTAGTTGCTTATCATTTATTTGGAAAAATAAAAAAATTGCATGCAACTTGTATTAAGACTTGAAAGACGATTTTTGCATGAGTAAATTCTTGAGATTAAGACATTTAAAAGCAAAAAGTGTGTTTCCGATTTTCTTGTTTAGATTGCTTGCAAGTTTAAGTAAATGGTAGAAGTATAACTCTTTTCTCTTGATTGGTTTGCTTGAGAAATGATGAAAAGTACCATTCTTGCATTCTCTTGCTTGTTGCTTTGATTGCTTTCAAATGAACCTCTCACTTTTGTTTAGTTAGTTCTCCATTGGAAATAAATGGTGTATTCTCTCATTTAGTTGCATTCTAAGATTTCTTGAAGATACATTTGGTAGGGCCTAGGAACTAAGATCTAATTCACGATAAACTATCAAAATTTATTGAATTAACCTAAGGAAGCATTGAAACTTAACATTCACATATCTAGAGGTCTAGGCTAGAGACATGTTCCGGCGTTGTTAAACCTAGTTGCTATTGTTTTCACTAAGGTTGGGTGATTCGTCCTTCTGTGATTCAATAGATACTAGTACAGACTTGTGCTCCCTGTACCATTGCATATATGTTGGGAGACCCCACTAGGTTATCATCTTGTTATCCGTAGGAAACTGAGTCGGCTGCCTTGTAAACATGATACATCAAATACAACATTCAGGGAGATTGCCTGCTCGTACTTCTTGGTTCGCTGGGAGGTATTTTGCAGTTCACGGTTGTCTGGTAAACCTTTTGCCTAGAATTCAGAGCAGCCACTTTGTTCCTTTTCTACTCTTTGAAAGTAAAAGGATCATCCGAGCGCTTGTCCTTTCGAGCTCGTTTCCAATTGAAAGTGATAGAGTCACCTTTTGTCCTTTTCTCGACTCTTAAAACATGAAAAGGCAAAGTTTTGTTCAGTGTTCTAAAATTAACTTCCCATGAAATATTCCTGGTAAAATTTAACTTCCTTAGTAATTCTTTAGATCGATTCCAATGGAAAAATTTCCGAAGTCCACTAGCCAAGGGTTCCTCTCAGAAGGGAATCATGGTCCTTTTCCTTCCTTTGGAAATGCTGGTGCTACTTATATGGCAACGTTGTCCCTCCCTGGTTTAACCATTTGTTTATCTGTCTGTTCATTTTCAACCTCAGTGATCCCGAGTGTCTCAATTCCTGTCCCGTCGTCTCCTTCATTCGAATCACAGCATGATGATTCTAAGGTTGACCCCTTGCCTTCTTCCCCTATTTCTTCACCTTTCTCTTCTACTTTGTCTAGTGAAAGTTTCAAATCTAGTAACTAGGAGGTTAAGAAGAAGAATAAGAAGACAAAGAAGAAGAAGTTTGCTAAGAAAGGGGTCGACCGTGCGGCTATTACTTCAAGTTCACGTCCTATCGGAAAACCATCTGATCCTCCATGAAAGGTCCAACTCCTTTGCGGGTTGTGTAAGGGTGACCATCTCCTCCAAGACTGCCCTCACATTCCCAGAGTCTTGGAGGTATGGTCTCAAAATCTGGATCGACTGTCCCCATTAACTTCTAGAGATCATGTCAATATTGTACTCTTGGCTAGCGATGGTAAGAAGAAAGGGAGGATTATATTTCCCTGTAGGTTTTGTGAAGGAGAGCATATTCTTCACCTTTGTCCCCTTATGGATAAAGCTTCCAAAGTTTGGAAAACCTTACAGCTCCTCAACCCCAACTTTCTGTTGGTTATCAGAGGCTTTCCTCTAACCCTCTCCCGATTGGTAAAGAGATTGACTTGGATTCATCTCTTGCCCATCCTACTCTTCCTGAGATTGACTCTCTTGTGTCTATTCCCGACCAACCATTGGTAGGAGAGAGTTTCAAATTGGTTTCGTCACCAGTTGTTCACTCTATTCTAGAAGAGAGTCGTGATCATACTGCTCATTTTCTTCTCATCTCCTTGATTCTCATGAATCAAAAGTGTCCCTCCCTTCTCGGCTATTGAGGAGATTCCTTCTTCTATTCCTTCCGAGCATGGGGGCAATCATATGATACCCCCACCAAGTAGTTCTGTTATTTCTTTCGATTGGAGTCACTTGACTGGTTTCCACCTCCCACCTTATGTTCCTTTCCAGATCACAGTACAAGCCTATAATATAGTAGTACTTGGAAATCTATTAGATGAAGGTGCATCTATTAGGATCATGTCTTCTACTACTTGGCAAGCTTTGGGCTCCCCACATCTTGTGCTTGTCACCTAGAATCTGTTGGCTTTCAATGAAGGGACCAGTCAACCCTTAGGGATCCTTCCACAATTCTCTATTACTTTGGGAGGAAGTATAGTCTATATAGACATGATGGTAGTCCAAGGTTCATTAGATTTCAATCTTCTCCTTGGCCACGACTATCTTTATGTCATGGGAGCCCTTATTTCTTCGCTTTTTTGTGTGGTTTGTTTTCCGCACGAAGGAATAATTGTGACTATTGATCAATTGTCATTCATTGGTCCCCAAGCGCCTCCTTTGCAACCATCATCCCCTATCGGCTCTTGTTTGCAGGAAACACCTTCCCCACCATAGGTCAATTATGTGGCTACCCATTCCATCTCCACATCTACTAATGATCACACGATGGTATAGTACGTTATGTACTCGGAGCATTGGAACTCGATCTGTCTTTGGTACCCAATGACATATATTCCTCCCAAAGCGTGGTCCTTCCATTTAGTGAATACCTCTTGGGGGCCATGTTATCATATGGTCCATGAGTAGTTCATGAGGAGAGTTCCTTATCTTGTGTCAACCTCGTTAAAAAATGAAGAAAAGAGCCTGAGCATAGTTCCTCTCCTTGTGTCGAGATTGTTAAAAAATGAAACAAGGGTCATGAGGATAATTATTTTACTGTGTCAACCTCATTAACGAATGAAAAAAATCCCTTTTCCAAATCGAGTTTTTGATCAATATCTCGTAGGGAGAATGCATTCTTGTGGACGTAATGTTACAGTGGATTATCTACACAACTGATCACCATCACAGGGGGATCCAACACATGAATTTCTTACAGAGTTTGACATATTTGTAGCATGGGGCAGGTCATGGGTGGAGCTATCTGGGTGCCCACATATATGGATATGTCTTAGCAATTAAGGTTGCTGAGATCGTATTTTCAAGGGCGACAACATTTTTAGAGTGGTAGAGGATGTTAGGGTCTCGAGTTGCTGAATGTCTGAGAGAGTTGAAAAACCGACAATCGTGGTTAAAGGTGTGTCATCGCAACCAAAGTGCGACGAGTGCCCGCATTTGGTTAAAGGTGACTTGGTTTAATATATTTGGTTAAAGGAAACATAGAGGTGACTTTCAGATTTATGCAACTGAGTCATGTGACTAGATGTGTGATGGGAGGTGTGAAGAGTTGTGTGATGCAGTTGTGTGATGAGAGCATACGATGAGCGACCCGTGTTGGCCATTTAGGTGGGTGTGTGCTTGGGTGAGGTGCCCATGGGAGAGTTGACATGATGTGATGGCCATGCCCATACTTAGTGTGACCGGGTGAAGTGTGCGACGGTGAAAGGCAGCGAACCAATGAGATGGGTGAGAGGTGGCATGGACTGACCGAGCGACCATATGAGGGAGGGTAGTGAAGTGAAATTATATTGGAGGGCCAATATACATTTTATATGTGCAGGTTGACTTGTATTTATAGGTGGCTGACCTATGGAGTAACCCAAGGGACACAACAATTGTGTTGGCCAACCCATTACTTAGCATATATATAATCGATGGGAGATGGCATTTTTGGGATCATTGAGCATGGAGAAGGTCATGGGTGGAGCTATTTGGGTGCCTAAATATATTTATGCCTTAGTAATGAAGGTTGCTAAGATGGTGTTGTCGATGGTGATAACATTTTCAGAGTGGTGGATAATGTCAAGTCCTCGATTTGGTGAGCACTCAAGAGAGTTGAAAAATCAACGATCATGGTCAGAACCAAAGTGCGACAAGCGCCCGCGTTCAGTTAAAGGCGACTCATAGTTGACTTTAAATTTTATGTGACTAATTCCTGCATTGGGATGTGCAATGGGAGATGCAACAGGTTGTGTAATGTGATTGAGCAATCGGATCATGTGACGAGTAGGAGCTCTAGGTGACCTATATTGGACGCTTGGGTGGGTGCACAACTAGGCTAGGTGCCCATGGGCGAGTTGACACGATGCAACGAGCAGGCCCATACATAGAACAACTGGATGGAGTGTGCAATGTTGAAAGGTAGGGAATCAGTGAGATGGGCGAGAGGTGGCATGGGTTGATTGAGTGACCACATGACTGAGGGCGACAAAGCAGTTTACATATGCAGGGTTGAGATGTATTTTATATGTGCAGGTCGACTTGATGTTATGGGTGGGATGATCTATGGAGCGACCTAAGAGATGTGATGGTTGGATTGGAAAACCCATGACTTAGCATATATATAGCCAATGGGAGATGGCATTTTCAGGATCATCACACTTGGAACAAGATATAAGAGAAAAATAGAACACTGAACAAGGAAAGTTGAAGGCAAGAGGTAGAGTGTGATGATGTAGGACCAAGTTTGCTTGGAAAAGGATTGTGGGTTTTTTTCTTCATTGGAAGCAAATTTAACTAAAGTGTGACATGGGTAGGCCACACTACATAACCGATTTGCACGCTGGTCATTGTGACCGTGCGATAAGCGAGTTTGCACTCAAGTCGCGACACAAGTGTGACAGGAAGTCTACATGGGCGACAAAACATAGTATAAGGGTGCGGAGGTTGTGTTATGTGCATGCAGGCTACAACCCAAGGCTACCAAGGTAGACCTGTAGGTGGACAATGCCCATGCTATCGTGTTGCAGCGTTCATGGTGAACGGGCGCAGGGCGTCAAGAAGTGTAGTGAGCAGCCAAGACCCATCCAAGCCAAAATGGTGCTGCGATAGGAATGGGGAAGTGCCGATAGGAGTTAAGGAGTGTGGGAAAGTTTTGATATGAATTACTGAGGGTACTCTTAGGCCCAGACAGAGAACAATCTGAATGGTAGTCTCGGGGAATAGTTTAGCAGTTCGAGCAGCATGCACGAATCATAGTTTTGAAGGATTTGCAAGCATGAATTGTAAAATAGAATTGTGTTGGCCATGGTTGTTGGTAGCACGATATTTTTATAATTTTCATGTACAATTGAATTAAAAAAAGTCTATATATTATTATGAGGAAGACTCTAGTTCATGGAAGTTTCCCCTTCCATTATGATGATGTGTTGAATGTTTATCCAATGTGCATTTATTTTTTATGAAGATTAATTGAAGTTTATTTTTGTTGCGATATAACACTTGAAGTAAAATTCGGTTAAGTGTTTGGCTAGGCATAGTTCACACATTTGAGTATTGCTGAAAAGAAAAAGTATGGTAGTGCTTCACCCACCTATGTGTGGTTGAAAGACTACCACCGGGATAGGGCGCGATAGTTGGTGTCGGAGCGTGTGCTTGCCAACTCAAGGACCAATGTCGCCTTGATGATTTTTTTATTCTCATCCAATTTCTCTCAATGAAATTCACTTCACTTTGAAAGCACTCAAGTCTCTTTCCACTTCAACTTTCTTCCCAAAAGATGTTGTTGCCTTCTTACTAAGGAAACTATGTGTATCCCCCCTGTTAATCAATGCAACAAACTTCTTGCCATGTATGGTTACCTGAACAAAAATTAACCTCAATGAGTCCACATCCTTTGTAGGCTTTATCTTTCATCTTACCTAAGCAACCTTCTTCAACAATTCAACCTCGGAGGGGTCTTTCGACTTATGCCTCGACCTGACTGTCCTCTTAAGGTATGCAATCTCCTCTTAAAGTATATATATTATATATATATATATATATATATATATATATATATATATATATATATTTCATGTTTCATTGCATAGAAAGTATGTTCCTAATACTGACCAAGTGATTGAATGGAACATGATTGTAACACCCTCCTCCCACATCTACTAAAGTAACCATGCCAACTGGGTAAACACACAATAAGAGGCTACTATGGTTGGATTCGACCTCCTATGTGACCTTAAGGAAGTGGAATCGATGGAACAGATCAACCAACATATCCACATAAGCAACAAAATCCTCAGGAGACATGTCAACCACTTAGACATCCTGTCCTGGGGTCCTACAGATGTTCTGGACATATTAGGCCTCATGGTAATGAAATCATATATGCAACTAGACCGATATTCTCCAAAATCTCAATCGATATGTTTGGTAAATTAATTTTTCTTAATTTACTCCATTAATTGTCAACTAGGATTCGTGTACTTTTGAAATGTATGTGCACTATATATGCTAGTATTCTTCTTGTGAATTAATTGATTCCAAAAATGAAACTAGTTCTAAGCATGGAAACAAATTGGAGAATAATTACTCACATGTTATTGGAATATAAAGTTATATTAAATCCTAATTGATCGAATTGAAATCCACTTCTTTGTAGAAATTGAAAATCTATCTAATTTTCAGAATTCCAAATTTCTTCTAATTGTCTGAAAGGAAAATGCTTTAAAAAAAACAAAAATGATCTAATTCTATTTTGCAGAATTCAAAGCATTCTACACTAACTTGCAGAAGGAAACTCTTATACTAAATTGCAACAAAGAAATTCTATATTAATTGCATGAAAGATAAATTTCCATAAAAGAATCTACTTGCAGAAAATGAATTGAAAATCTTTTTAAGTTGAGAATTATTACTTATGTTCATATTTGGCCTCTAAAGCGTGTGCCATCAACAATTAAGAAATTGATTTAAGCTACGAAATGTTTAAATGCTGGAAGGAAGATGCATTCAATAATTGAGAATATTTTAGTGCCTTTTTGTTTATGATTACTCTGCAATCAAAATGAGAATTATCGAAAATTTGACTACAATGGCAATGAATTGTAAAATAAACTATAATACTAAAGATAATCAATGCAAAACAAAACTATAAACAAAAACTCATAGCTTGACAGGGTTCCCTCCCATGAGTGCAGGTCAATTAGCGGTCACAAGATCTTCACGTACGCATTGAGAACAAAGTGACTTATATTAAGATAAAACAGAGTATATCGGCCTTCACATTAAAACAATTATAATATTCAATATTTGAAACTTACATCTCTGGTATCGACTTATAGCCTTTATACAAACTTCATAAAATGATTTTGAGAATTTTATGCCAAAACTCAATCTCTTTATGACTTGATACTGAAAGAGAAAGTCATAGGAGATTCATCTTGATCCAATATCTAACAGTTTGAACAGGTATTTAATCTCACTCGCTTGATGTTGTTCTGTTCCTCTCCTGATTTTACTTGATCACTACATGTCATTTTAAGAGTCTGACCTCTATATCTATCAATCCTCGTAGCTTTCCAAGTTGCAGTGATAGGTGGTTATCCATATGGTGGACAATTATCATCTCCATGTAATCTTCATCCTTTATTTGAAGTGCTGCATCTTGTCTAACAATGAATATTGCTACAGAAACCAATATTAGCTACAGAATGTTTGTGATTGTCATTGTAATTCATTTAGAAGAAAATATTTGAATTATGGATGATGAATACCTTTTTAAGAGTTGAATTTGACCTTGACCATGCTGAGATTGCTACAAAATGGTGATAAGAAGGTGAAATAAAAGGGAAAAAAATGATAGTAAAAAAGAAATAATTCCAGACTTCAACATTCCCCCACCCCAAAGGCTTTGAATGTCCTCATGCACCAAATATTCAAAAGTGTCTCTTCTTTTCCCTTTTAGTGAATGATTTTTGAAGCTTGTGCAAGCACATCCAGGCTAGTGCTTGCTTTTTTCTTTTTGATGCTAAAATTGATCCTTGGTTTATTCATTAGAAATCTTCCCTATAACCCTATGCTTTTATTCTTGAGAAACTTGCTTTGAACCTTAAGTTTCTTATTCTTTTTATAACAATGACAAAGGTGTAGAAGTATATTATCATTTTGGGTTTTAAGTATCTCATTCTAAAATGTTGTTGCTTCCCTTTCCTGAATTAAGTATTTATTAAGAACCTCCAACTCATATATGTCTTGCTTTAGATTTTCTTCAATTTTGTGTTCCTGTTTCTAAAGTTTCAACCATTTCATATTGAGAATTTTTTTTCCTTTTGTTGTTCCCTTTTCTATAGAGATTCCGCCCAATCATATATATCTTGATGGACTAGATCAATTTATGGAGTTTGTCTTATTGGAATGATTACGTGAGGTGGTGTATTATACCCTTCTTCTTCAAGATTGATCATCTCCAGCGACTGTGTACTTGAAATTTTTGAAATTATGTTGCTTCTCATTAATTTTACTTCTGAGTTTCTAAAGTTTGGCCTTTTGTTTTTATTATCCCCTGTTTTCTTCTTTTCCTCAGGTAATTTTTCGCTCGGGCTAGCTTTCTTTCTTCGAAGGTCCTGTTTGTCATTTTTTTGTTTAATTTTCTCATGACATTGGGATAGTGGCATATCATCTTCAAATGGATCTCCTAGTGTTTCGTTTGCATTGTAATCTCGATTTTATTCTTCAATTTTCTCTTTTTTCAGGGTTAAGGTTTGATTTTATTCAACTTCTTTTAACCCTACCATTTGTTTCTTCCTCTGGAGCTTCTACAAAATGGTCTCTCAATAAGAAATCTTTCCAACTATATCCTTTAGCTTCTAAATGTGTTTATACAAGAATATTGGTGAGTTTGTGATGGTAAAGAGAGTTATCAATGGAATTGGACTCTTTTTCTATGCTAAATTCCATTTTCTTTAAACTTTGAAGCAGAAGGTAAGGCAAATTAATGTCATTTCCATCAATGAAATGCATCATAAGTCTAGCATGGTAGAAAAACATTGTCCCAAATATTCCTTCACATGTTACAAATTTTTTAATAACAAGCAAGATATTTCTCCATTTTCCTTTTAATGCAATATCTATAATACCCCTTTTGAAAATGGATAAATCCATACCTAGTTCTCTGAGGAAATGGATGCAATCATTCTCTTTAATTATTCTATTTTTGAAATAGATTTCCTTGTTTCTTGGTAGTCATGTCGCTTCTTATATAATAGATTCTGTGAGGATAAAATTTACGTCTCCTATCTCTGCTTCCACTCCATCAAATTCTCGGGTGAAGGCTTTGGTAACTTCTGCTTCATACCCGTTGAAGTTTTCAAAAACCTGGAGCCATCTCACCTGTTGCAATTGGTCTTCAACCCTTGGATATGCTTTTAGAAATGTTACTCAACTTGGTTCAAAACGAACAAGCGTTCCCATGGTGAGGAGAAGTCTTGGTCTTGATTGTTTCCTTCAACTGGGATAATGACATTTTTTGAAACAAGGAATGAATGAAATGCAAATTAGGAATGAGTGGAATGGATATAACACAGGGTTAAATGATGGCAAGGGAACGCGCTGATGGGAGAGGTTGTGTTGCATCCATATTATACTTCACAATTTCCGAGATCCAATTTCAAATTACTGGTGTCGTGTTTTTAATTCTAATCAGACTTGATGTGACTAGCGATGTAATAATGAGGATATATGGTGTTATCACCAAAATAGGACCTTGATAGGCTGCCGATCAGACTACCTTAGTGTAACTATTTCAAACCAATATTTTAGCTGAGGCTTAGCCTCCTCAACCTGAGAGGGCTCTCTCAAGGGTTAATGATATAAGTTATAGATAGATATAGATGGCTAACCCTATCTTGGCTTGCTACCATTGGGCTATGGAGTCAACAAGTCAATAAATTCAGTGGCAAGGTTTCTTGACATGAAAGCTCAGGCAAATGGGATTTTCAAACAAAGATAATTCACAAAAGAAAATATGTCAACACAATAATTCCATTACTAAAGGAAGTCAAAGCATAGGTTTATGAATTCTGAGTAATAGTAATGAAACTTACTGTTAGTAATTCAAAGATAGTTTACTCACAAAATGCAGAAAGACACAATCATCTCATTTCTAAATGAAGTCAGAGCACATGGTTGTGATTTTTGAGTAATAGCAATAAGATCTACTACAAATGATTCAAAGTAACATATAAATAAAGAAAGCATTAACCCCATGAGAACTCAGATTTGTTTAGGAAAACCTTCTCTGCATCACTGATTATAGTTCATAGCATAAAGCAACAACTGCACCAAAAAGTCTTCAACCATTCCCTAATTTGACATCTTGCTTCATATATATCTTTTACAACATGGATTCCATGATCCTTCATCAAGAGAATTCTAATTTCTATGAGTGACACCTATTGACACTTAAAACCAACTATTTAATATAACTGACTGTTAACTAGCAGTTCTAGAGACCTAAAACAATTAGGAGTGTAACTCTTCATCATGCTATGAATAAACCACCTTAACTAAAACTTTGAATGCATTATTTGACATATGTAACCTCATGAGGTCAAATTTGATGAAGCCTTCCACGTTGTCACCTTACTGCTGATTAAAAACCCTAGAAATTAGGGAACATGTTTCCCTATTTTTAGGTTTAGGATCTTTGAAAATTAGCACGTGGAACAGAGCCTCTATCTTCTCATCCATGACGTATTTTACCAAAAGGAAAGAGGTTTTTGTGTTACATGCTGTCTAGAACAAAAACGTTTCTTGGTTTTTTAAGAAACTTCTCTGGATTTCCAGAATCTATCCTTGACAAACACATGTAAAACAGGAAAACTTTGTTCTCTGAAATTAGGGTTTCAAAGAAAGCTTAGTATCTCCCAACTGATAACACTTATGAAGAAAGTGAGATACATTATTGTAGCTGGAGAGTTTATGAAGAGAAACCGCCTTTAGAATTCCAAAATACCTTTTCATGTGACAAAAAACTGATCTTGAAAAAGACTGCTAAAACCAGAAGATAAAGCTTGGCTTTGAGCAGTTTCGTAGTGCAAGTTTAACCATGAATGTCTCCAACCTTATAACGAATTTGAAGAAACTGAAAGAGGTTTTTGTAGTTCAGTATGTTAGGAAGAAAAACCTCTTTCAATTTTCAAAATTTAGTTCTCAGATGCTCAGGAACCCTTCTGGAAGTTTACTAGTAAAAGCAGAAAACAGTCTTTTATGCTAAAAGAGGTTGTTTTAGTGGTTTCGTAGTGCACTACCAAAAACCCTAGTTCAAAATCCACGATTTTGTAGCTAATTTCAAAAACTTTCAAAATGATGTGAGATATTACTTCTAGACACATGGTGAGGCTTTTAGGACATGGAATGAGGTTGTCAAACTTTATTTGGAAAAGAGAATGACACTATTGAGATGAGATGACTCAAAACCTATTGTAAGACTATGACTAGAAACAAGGCAAACTTTCCAAAGTTTAGAAACAAAAATTTTAGGGTGATAACATATGGTATAGTAGTTATGAATATGATAGAAAATATATAAGGTATTCAACTTGTTAATACAATCATCCATGAGTCAAAACCTAAGCTCTTATATGAAATATAATTTAAACATTATTACATACATGTGTTCCTATGTTCCCTGATATTCTTTTTCTATAGAATTTGAATTTGGTTGCAGAATTGAAGATAAACTTCATAATGATAACAATTATATTTTTTGCTTTTCATTTTTCGTATTTTCTTTATTTGATCAGGAGAAGACTTATTTGTCATTGTTGTTGTTGTTGATAAATGAAAATACTAATCCTAATGAATATAGCTTGGAACCTGAAAAGAAAAAGAAGGACATTAAGAAATAGGGACAAGAAAGAGGGTGTTTTTAAAATCTACACTTCCAAGAGATCTTGGTTTTTAGTTAATGTTTTCTATATAAACATGCCATCATAGTTGGTTTTCATGTTTATACTTTTATTATTCATTTATTTATTTGTTTATTTTTATTTGAAAAATTACAATGAAGTTAGAGAGTGAGGAGAAGAATCTCCTTACTTTATCAACTTGAATTTAGAATTCTTTTGAAAATATTTACAAATTATTCCCTTGTTAGTGGTTAATGATACAACCTTAATATATGACAAATAACAAGAAAAGTGATTTTTTCATCATCAATAGTTTTGATTTTGACTGCTCCATTATAAAAAATAGTACCAATCTCATAGGGACCAAGCCAATGAGTTTGAAATTTTCCTTGAAAATATTTGAACTTGGAATAAAAAAGAAGAGCCCAATCAGCTTGCTTGAAGTTTTTAGCTTTGATTAATTTGTCATGCCACTTGGATCATTTCTCTTGAACTATGCTGGTTCTTTGAATAACATCTTCTCGGATCTCATCTTGCTCATTCAATTGTGGCAATGTTTGTTTCTGAGCTTTTGATAGATCAAGAAACAATTTAGCTGTTTTTCTCAAGGTCTCCACTTGGAATTCAAATGGAAGCAATAATTTCTTTCCATAGAAAAGATCATGAGTATGTCCAGTTGTATTCCTCCATGTAGTTTGGTATGCCCATACTACTTTTGGAATCTTTTCTTCCCAATCCTTTTTATGCAAATGCATAGTTTTGGTAAGAATTGCTTCAAGAAATTTGTTGGTAGATTCCACTTGTCCATTTGATGATATGGAGTATACTTTCGATGCTTGATTTCGTACTACTCCATGATCTTTTGCACCAACTTTTATGTGAATTGGGTACCTTAATCTGTTAAAATTTATTTTGGAACACAAAAACGAGTAAAAATATTCTCAAAAATAAATGTAACTACAACATTTTTAATTTCATATAAAATAGGTTTAGCTTCTACCCATTTCGTAACATAATCCATGCAAAAAAGTATTAGCTTTTCTATTTTGATGGAGGAATTATTGGTCCAACAAAATCTAGAGCCCATTTTTCAAAGGGTTCTACAAGTACCTATGGTTGTAGAGACATTTCCTCTGATGGAATGGGCTCCCCCATTCTTTGAAAACTATCACATCTTTTAACATATTCTTTGGAATCCTTGAAAATGGTTGGCCAATAATATCCTAAAAGAAGGATTTTGTAAGCAGTTATTTTACTGACAAAAAGTCCTCCACATGGCTCATTATGGAAACCTTTCAAGATTTCAAGTACTTCATCTTCTCGAACACATCTTTAGATAATCAAATCAGGTCCAATTTTGTATAGTTCTCCATCTATGCAAGAATAAGGTGCACTAATTTTGATCAATTTTTTCTTTTCTCTAGCTGATAGTTGTGGAGGTAACTTTCTTGTAGCCAAATAATTAGCAATATCTACAAAACAAGGTATTTTAGTAGATACTGCAAAAAGATATTCATCAGGAAATTTATATTTTATTAACAATTTCATTAATAAATCTAGTTATTTTATAACCATGATCTTGAATAAAAATATTTAATAAATAAATATTATAATCTTATGTATTATTGTATTATATTAATCCTTTTCTCATGTTTAATTTTTAAATAATTTTTTTTTAATAAAATAATTAATTTCTTAACAACCTTTCCCAACGGCTAGCTCATAACAACTAGTTTACATCGACTATTTCATAACGGCTAATTCTAGACATGGATGCTTCTTTGCTATTTAAACATTTTTGAAGATTGATCTTTTCACCTTTGTCATGAGGATGAACCACATTAGTTGGTTTGAAACGTCGACCAAATCTCAAGAGTGTGATTAATCTGAAAGGCAATACTATTATCAATATACATCACAAAAGTCTAAGATCTGACATATTCTAATTTGTCGACATCCTTCTGAAGACCTATTGCAACTGAGACAATATGTTTCTAAACAAGATTTTTTAACAATGTTACTCTACCGACTAAGGTACACACAATCATAAGTCCACCAACCTTGTATTCTTGATCAACCAAAGGATTAAAACAATAAAGAATAAATTTGTTAACTAAATTAGTGTCCATAATTGTTATAGCACCCAAGGTCTCAATTATTACTACCACACAGAAGGAAATTGATGATTTGGGGTATGCTCGACATTTAATCACTGGCATATTATATTCACATATTGTCTCCAAAATTTATGTTACACAAGTGCATTGCTTAACCAAGACTTCTCTTAGTGGAGTTGCACCTCACTTCTTCACTCCTAGAAAATTCCACTTAGTTTTTTCCAAGTTTAGCAATTGTAAAATTCACACAAATAAGCTTGTTTCATGGTAAGGAAGAGCACAAAGTATCACATCGTCTATATTGTATGCATATATATTGTATCGCCGAATCAATTACTCCAATGTCTTATGAGAATGTGCAAGAACCAGATATGTAGACAATAAACACAAGAATGTAGCAATAGATTTATCTAGTTTTGCATTGTATTCTCTATTTTGGAGGCTCTTGGTCTATCTGTAGGCTTTCTGAATTGAACAAAGTCTTCTTAAATGTAGCAAGGAATCTTCAATTGTGGATATTTCATCAAGCCCTTTCAGAGAAATATCAAAAACGTTTTCCAAACTAACGTCTGTTGTTTCAGTGGGATGAGTAAGAACGATAGGTTCTCTAGAATTGGAACTCTGGCCCAAAAATCATTGTTTTTTTATCATTAGAAGATTATAATAAGCGATATTAAATGTCTCACATAAAAACATTCCCATCTCCTTCATCCTCCTTATTCTGAGATGATGTTAATTTTCCCAAATTTGAAACCTTATCTGAACTTCTCAACTTCCTTTTAAACATAGGATTAGGTCCATCCTATTTTGGAGGCTTAAGATTTAAGTTTTTGTTATGATTCTAAAAAATATTACATTTTTCATTTTCCAACTTGTAACTATCCTCAACTAAATTCCTTTCATGAGAATCTTGATTTAAACAGGGCTTCACTTTCCTGGCCTTCTTTCTAGCGTTGACACTAGGTTCCTTGAGTTTTAAAGGCTTAAAATTTAAATCCTTTTCATGATCTTCAACATCATCACATGACATGTGCCTTTCCAAATGATCCCTATCTTTAGATGGATCCATTTGATGATAAAGTTTCTTTAAAGAAGACACCCTCTAAACTAGTAAAGACCCATGCAATTAAGAAAGTGTCTTTGTTTCCCCTTTCAACTGCTTTTTTTTATAGCTAGATTCATCACTAGACAGACTAGATATGCATTATTAAACTGAGAAATAATATAGAGCATTGCTGCAAAGTGTATCTATAATAGCTAGGCAGTGTCAAGGAGCTCTTGCACAATGTCTATCAATTTTTACATGCTCTTTTGTCACTTTTAAAATTTTCTTCTTACTCTGCCAATTTGATCCTATGTTAGAGCTTTTCTTTAAGATCTTTGACCTTTTAGCTGGGCTAGATTGAGCTACAACAGGGTTTATAATATTAATCTTTGGGTTTAATATAAATCCATTGGGTTTATAATCATGGTCAACCATGGTCCAATGTCACATTGGGACAAAGTTTTTCTTAACCTGAAAATCAACCATGGTCTAATGTCGCATTGTTACAAATATTGTCTCCATATGAAAATCAATCATGGTTAACCATGGTCCAATGTCACATTGTGACAAAGATTGTCTTAATATGAAAATCAACCATGGTCCTACGTTGTATTGTTACAAAGATTGTCTCCATACGAAAATCAATCATGGTCAATCATGATCCAACATCGCATTGTGAGAGAAAGATTGTCTTAATATGAAAACCAACCATGGTCAACCATGATTGTTTTAGGGTATATAATATTTATCTTAGGGTTTATATACCTTGAATTTATAATATTGATCCCTTGGGTTTAATATTATTTCCTTGGGTTTATATTCCCTTCAGTTTTTAGTATAAATCCCTTGGGTTAATTATTTCTTGGGTTTGGGTTTATTTTCTTGGGTTTATAATATTAATCCCTTGGGCTAATTAATCTGAGGTTTCATATTCGTAGGGTATAATGTTATTCATAAGGTTTATAATTATGAATTAATAATTAATTAATTATTAATTATCAATTTATAATGAATTAATAATAATAATATGAATCAATAATTAATAATGAATTTATAATTATAATTTCATAATAAATTACTAATTAGTAGTGTAGAAATTCCTTGTAGATTCAAATTGCAGATTGTAATATGCTAAGACAGTTGACTTAAATCTACTCTACTCATCAAGGGAAACAATAAATGATCAATGAAATCACGAAGCATATAAGAGAAAGAATTCAATCACACATAGCACAATAATTTCTTAGGGAAAGCCACAGCTAAAAAACCCTACTATCTATATATTTCATTAATCAGAGAATCTTGGTGAATATAATATGCTCTGCTTAACCTTGAGCTTAATCTACACAAGTATTTTCTATCCTCTACCTAACTGACAACCTTGGGCCAATACTTAGCCAAATTCCTTGCCTTCCAAGCACCTACTTCCCTACACTCACAATCTCCATGCACAAATTTGTGCTTCCTATTGTTTGGTCTCACCAAAATGATGATTAAACTTGTGTCTTCACTACTCCTTTTAAAGTAAAGTCGAATTGTTGAAATTAGTGAGTTTTCTAATTAAGGAATGATTTATTTTAGGCCTTCTTCTGACTGCATGCACTATCTGTTTAGTTTAGATGATTTTACAACTAATAGTACATTGTCCCTGAACTCCAATCTCAATTGGGTCTTTCTCTAATCTGACATGCATGAGTTAATTATGAGTGAAACATCAGTTTATTGGTTTATCATTGCAGGCAGCATCACACTACACTTCAAGCATCACCCCACTATTTGACAAGTTACACCCAATTACTGAAGGTTACACTCCACTAATTCCTCCATTATTTGGAACTAGTTTAACTAACTTTAACCTGGTTAAACTAATTAATAATTACAACTCAAAATAAACTTAACTAGTACTCCGAATTGTCGGAGACACTCTGCATGACTTTAGTTAGACCCTCAACTCTAATCAATTGAGCCAACTATGTCAAATTAACTTAGTTAACTATTACAAGTTGTCATGAGATATGGAATTACAATTTTACTCCCAATTTAATTCAAGTACAAATTAAATTAGGAATTTTCTTGATGATATTTTTAACATTTCTTGTTGCTATGTTCAACACTCCCTCTCAACAAGAAAGGAATTCACATCTATCCCAATACAATACCTTTGGATTTTATACATGCAACCCTTGTCACTATTTTTTTTTCTACTACAACATATGCAACTAAAAAAAACATCCAAACAAAATAAACTAAATCAACTATGTCTCCAACTATCTACTAGGAAAATTGTGTTGTTGTTGATTTTGCTACTAAGCCTCCTATTTTGCTACTAAGCCTCCTACTCTACTATCAAATCTGATCTACACTCCTCAGTATCTAACTAACACTAATCCTCCTGTTATTGAATGATGTGGTTCCCCCATAGGAAGGTAATGATCCATGAGACAAAAAACACCTCAATGGATCCTGCCAAATTTTTAAAACTCTTGGACTAAGGTTTCATATCAGTCCACCTCACACTTGAAGGTATGGTTGCATCTGATCCCTCTTCCCACTTTGCTTGAAATTCCCCCTACTGAAGGTCTTTGCTTGCGTGGTTGGTGTTGGCATTATGGCACAGGTCCAAAGGGGGAGATTGTTGGCATTATGGCACAGGTGTTGTCTTTGATGGCAACTTTCTTTGGTAACAGATCTCAGTTCAGGCACTCAGAAAGTAGAAAACGTCATATACGCAGGTTCATCTAGACTAAGGAGCATATACACGCGTGTTATACTTTACAAAAGTGCGCATATGTTGGGGATCATTCTTTTGGTCCATGGCAGTTAGACCTTGGAACTTGAGCCTATGCTTTGGACCATGGCGTCTCGTCAGATGTGTTGATCCCTAGTTTTGGGTTCATGGTATTGAAATATTATGGTTTTGGACCATGGTATTGGGGATGGCCTAAGGCTATAAAAGAGGAAGGAGATCTTGTGGCAAATAACCATCTGAATTATTATTGAAGATCTCATAAAGTGCTAGAGCTGGTATATTGGGTGGTGATGCAGATCTGGATCTGAAGGAAGGAGGAACCTTAGCGCCAAAGGAAGGATAAGTTCTATTCATGGGTCATAATCTTTAATCTTGGATGATAGTATCTTTGTATGATTTTGATCTACTATATGTGGCGCTTGTCTGATCTATAAGTCTGATAATCTGGGTTAATTAGTGGTTGAATATCTGGAAGAGTGTGTTGTCTTTTATAGATCTGTACGCAGGTTCAGTAAAGCAAGGGCGTGTATACACGCAGTTTAGGTGAAGTAAAGGCGCATATACGCAGGTTGTTCCATACGGAGATGCGTATGCACGCAAGTTGCAGACTGTTGAAATTGCGTATATGCTTTAAGTTGTGATCTAGTTGTTTATGCTTATTGCTGCTGTGTTCTGGGTTCTGTTGTGTGGTTTCTGGTACTGTGTTTTGGGTACAGCTGGCAGAGAAGTATCTACT